>JAQGBD010001638.1:0-14449 GCA_034698165.1 Punctoribates punctum | reverse complement strand
ATAGTCGATAAAAAGTCGGAATTAAAATACCCCTTAGTACGTGGTTCGGACAGATCCGAAGTCTTAGACCGATAGGATTCACCGTTAAAAAGTGTTTATCGACTATTTCTGAGATCTCTGGTTATGATTTACTACTGAATTCTAAAACTTTAATTCATACCAATTGTATGAACAGTTGGGACAACCCATCCGTTTGATGTTAGCCTACACTGAAACAGATTATGTCGACAAACGCTACAATTATGGCCAAAAAAAGGAAGAATCAAACGAATGGACTGAAGTGAAGTACAAATTGGGACTCGACTTTCCAAATGTGAGTTTTAAATGACTTTTACATAAAATGTAAATTCCAAATGACCATGATCAATTCCACCGATTCAGTTGCCCTATTATATCGACAAAGACGTCAAACTAACCCAAAGTATGGCAATTATTCGCTATCTGTCCAAAAAACATCATTTGGACGGACATAATGAGGCCGAACGGATCAGAATAGATGTGGTCGAAAACCAGTTGAAAGACTACCGAATGGAGTATCTCTCGGCCACATTTGACCCGCACTTCGAAGTGGCCCGAGTCGAGTACTTGAAGCAGGTGCCCAAAGTGCTCAAGGATTTGAGTGGCTTCTTGGGTAACCATGCTTATTTTGCGGGCAATAGTATAAGTTATGTGGACTTCATTGCCTACGAGTTCATTGACCTCCACTACTATTTGGAACCCGAAATGTTCGCCAATTATGAAAATCTTAAGCAATTCTTACTCAGAATCGAAGAATTGCCGCAAATCAATAAATACCAATACTCTGACAATTATATCCGTTGGCCGTCGGGTCTGACCGTTCGGTGGTATAAAAGCAAATACTATTCCACTTTCAATAAGTATATCAAAAACTAAAAAACTGCCGAAGAATGAGAGAAACAATTGCTGTCGTCTTATAAACCAAACTAATTATACTTCCAATTGATTCCAAATAACTTTCTTAACAATGATTTAATGGCAATATTTTTGATATCATGTAAATAAAGGATGTCTTTGACATATTCTGTGGTCAAGTCTTAACACATTCTTGAAAACCAAATAAAAATTTTGTTATAAACTGATCTGAATCTGAAAATTCTTTTAAGTTAATAGGTTTTTAAAACTTTGAAGACCAGGGTATTGTCAATCTCTACACGAATTTGATATTCAGAGCAGAGGAGCAAAGAATTTGTTACTTTTTAAGGTATTGAAGGTATTTGAAGTTCTGATCAAAATCTTGATAAAAAGTGAGTGAAACTGAAATTTGATAGTTTGAGGAAAAATGAATAAAAGATTCTCTAAATTGAGGTCTGATTTGTTTGAATCGGCGAACAAAGGGTGTCGTCTGCGCTGTCAGACAGATGTCAGGGCAGAGCAGAGACCAGTGGAGTCAAGTGAAGTGCAATAGCCTTCTGTGTGGTGTCGAAGAGTGTGAAGCACCGAAAGAAAGGGACGCAAAGGGAAGGCCTATCCGAGTGGCAGTCAGTGCACACACACACAAAAAGGCGTTCATTGTGTTCGCCATTTTCGCATTGAATAGCATTTCATTGAGTTGTAAACTACGGCTCGCAGTCAGTGCTTTGAGTCGATTGGCGTTCACTTCAGAAGTGTTGTCACAATATATTTATAAAAGACTTTAATACAATTTCTACAGTAATTTAGAGACCAATTGATTGTAATTAAAGGTCTAATCGGACTCTAAAACTGAACGCTCGGACACACATTGAAAGCCGACCCAAACAACAGTCAAAGTGATTGAAAATTATTCCCACTTTTCTTAAATCAGAGATCAGTTGTGTTTTTGTCTCGATTTGCAAAAACACAAAACCATTAAATTAATTAATCGGTTGATTAGTTGGCGTTTAATCCCATTCTTCGCGAATAAAATAATTGTTTTCTTAATTTGTTTCTCTCATCGAAAGCCATTTGAATCGGAGCCGAGGTTTGACTTAATTTCTTACATTTCTTTTGTTTCTAAACTGTTTTTCAAACGACTTTTTCTGGCATTTGTTGAGACATTTGACTCACTTATCATAACTCATATGACATGAAGTGAACGAATCCAACAGTTTTTTGTTTGAAACACAATTAATGTCTGAATCAATGATTCACTCATTTGTTGAAAACGCGTTTCTCTCAAATATTTGACTCAATTTTTTGCCTATTTTTGTCACTTTTTGAGCACAAAAACAGATTTATTTATTCAAATAAACATTTTTACTCAAAATCCTCTAAAAAGTGATTATATTTAGTGACAAATCGATTGCATTAAAAGCCGGTAATAATTATCGATTGGTTTAACGCAAAACGCATTTAAAACAATTTCTTTGCTTTTATTTGTTTTCAATTTTTGATCAAAATTTTCTTTTTTTTCTCAATTTAATTGAAATTGTGGTCAGAATAACAAAATTGATTGGTTTTTGTGTTTAGGGAGCGTTTGGTTCCTTTGGTCGAAAGTCCAGTAATACTCAATGACTTCCAGTGGTCATAATGTCCGCAGTTTCGGGGCTAACGTCCAAAGGGGAGAACAAATCAAAGCAAAAGTATCAGTCGTTGAATATCAATAATCTATATAAAGGCAAAGGTCTTGAGAATCCAAAGACATCAGGTATTTATCCAAACCTTGAAATCTATTTCTAATCAATCGGTTTGTGGTTACAGTCGTTCCAAAACATGGTTTGCAAACGTTGGGTAAAGTGGGCGCCGGTCGGCGTATGCCACCCCCCGCTAATCTGCCGTCTCTGAAGAGTCAAATAAGTGGTAATAATCCGAATATAAATTTAGTTCCTACCGGAGGTCAAGGATGGGGTTCAGGCAAAGAAGAGGAGAGGTATTGGTCTCTCAAATTGATAACTGTTTGCTCACTGTTTGTCGTATTTCAGTGGATCGACACCTCCTTTGCAAACTTCGTCATCAGTTGCCGAAGTGGCGCCAATATCTGTCCCAAAAGCGATTGCATCGAATCCAGTGCTGACGTCATCGAGCGCTTCAACCGTTACAAATGTTGGCGCCATTGCCGGCGGCTTAGCCTCCGCCGCAATGACTGCAACGTCAAAGACCTGGAACACAAGCACTGCCACCGTATCCGTGGAAAGTGGTCCCGACAAGAGCTACTCAGTCCAACAGTCGCCGTTTTTTCCTCAGGAATTCCCGAAATTGGATGGTGGGAATGTCCCTCAAGACGGGACTACAAAGGCCGCGCCAGAGATTTCTTATGGCCCGGGGCCGGCTCTTCGCCCACAGACAGAGGGAAGTTGGGGCAGAGGAACTCTACCGCAATCCAACGCAAACCAACCACCGAATGCTGGCAGTGGCGGCTCAGGAGGACCGGCAACTCCACCCCTACCTAACGATCCCAACATTCAAAATCTACAACAAATGTCAAGAGGTTTATATCCCCAACCGATGACAGGAGTACCACAACAGAGACCTTCCCTGTCTGGAGCTGTGCCGGTCATACCCGGTAATCAAAGCCCGGCGCAGACCCCTCTAATGCCAGGACAGACACCAATGAATTACAATCAATACCGAATGATGACTCAATACCCGCCACATGTGAGTTATCATCACTTCTTATCTCATATTTAGTGATAACACAGAATAACTATACGACTGATAGTGTCGGCCAATGCCTCCACTTCTCTATTAATCCATAAATTAGTCTTACATTTGAAATGTTTTCTGACTTCAAAATTACATAACTTTTATCAAAAAATAATATTTTTTTGAAACAAATAATTATTTATTAAACAATTGAATGTCTTCTCAAATATAAATCATTTTATCGCCGATTATAACACTTTTGATAAATAGTTGAAATGTTTTTTATATCAATTAATAATCATTTGTTTGTATCGACAGATGGCTTATCCAAGAGGTGCTTATCCGAGCGGCTCATACCCTGCTCAGGGTTATCAGCATCAATCGCACGGACCTATGAATGCAAGACAACCCTATTTCCCAGACTCCAGGTATTTGTTTATTTTTTGTGTGGTTATAATTGAATTATTAAATGATTGTAATTGAAAGCAGAGGCGCTCAACCACCGGATGACGAGTCAAGCGGCAGAAACAGACGTCCCGCTCCTCCCATCATAACTGATAAGGATCTGAAAGGATTTGATGAGATTCTGGAGAATGAAGTACAGTCTGGTTGGGCCGCAGCCAACACTGAGATCGATTACAACGCAAAGCTTGTTTTTAGCGACGATGAGGACAGCCATCCCTCTAAAGACTCTAATTATGATGAGCCGCGCGACAGAAGTGACTCTAAACATAGAGATTGGGACCGAAGAGATTATGAGGAGCGTAGAGATGAGACCACACGGAGTAAATATAGAGTCCCTCCACAACAGTTTGGGCCTCAGCAGCAAATGGGGACAAATGCCAGACCAGTGAATAATAACTTCGAGTATTCTCAACATTCGCCGCAATCGGCTCAGTATTCGAGACAACAAATGCATTCGAGTTATTCTAATTCGCGTCACAACAATAGATCTGAACCACCGATTGTTGCCGACGAAGACGAGATGTGGCGACAACGCAGCCGACAGCAGTCCGACGAAATGGCCGCCGCCGTCATTAGGGCCCGACAGCGACGGGAAGAGGAGGAAAAAGAGATTGCGAGGAGCCGTCAGGCGGCCCACGAAAAGCTCAAAGCTCTCGAAGAAAGGTCTTTAGGAAAGGATAGAAATGACAGCACTTCCTTGGATTTCGACCAATGCTCGCGACATAGCAGTGACAGCAAAGACGAGAAGCTTTCAAACCGTGACCCCCGAGACCCGAGATTTTCGAACCAATTTCAAGCGAACAAAGTTTACCCGAAGAACGTTCCGCCGCGGTTTCAGAAACAGGCGGAACTCATGCGTCAAACACAACAAACTACAGGACCTCAGAGTCATTCACCGCCTTTCGAACAGCGCTATAATAGACTGCCCTCAGAATCTGATTCGCGTGAAATCCGAAATCCAGCGAACAATAGTCAGCCTCAGAACAAAGCGCCGCCAGTGGCTGACGTCTCCCGATCTAACAGTCAAATCAGTTCTGGTCATGAAAGCTATGAAAGTGAGAGAAGGACTCCCGATGACAGACGTCAGCGACAGTCCTCTCAATCGGGATCCGAATGCAATAACTGGAGAGCTGTTCAAACGCAGAGACATTCAAATAATGAAATCAAAGACATTATTAGTTCGAATTCCCGTCAAAACGACGACAGAGAGAGACAGACAGACAGTGAGAAAGCCATCAAAAGAGACCTCAAGAAAAACATTGAGGAAAACAAATCGGATTTCAGAGAAAACAAACTTAAAGTCGAATCAAATGACAATTCAAGTGATAAACGAATTCCTGAGAAACAGGAAACCTCTCATTCGGATAAACGGAGCACTTCTTCAAAAGAGGAACGATTTTCGCGAAAGTTGGAGCGCTTGGACTGGGCTGCAGAGTCTGAGAGCTTAATGCAGTCCAATGCTAGTAATCAAAAGAGAGAACACCCCCGGCATCGACCCATCACTCAGAAGGAGTTCGAAAGCTTTACCGAACCGATCAAAAAGAACTTCACTCCACTCAAGAAAAACAATTTATCGAATATCAGTTCGATTAGTGACGAACATAAAGACAGTTCTCTCCCCAAATCAAAAGAGGATTTAAGAAAGAGTGAAACGCCTCCTCTCAACCCAATTGGCGCTAATCTCGATAATTCAAACCAAATCAACAAATCTAAAGCATCGGATCCATCGAAAGCACCGACAGTTCGAGAAGAGAGTCGCGTCGAACAAAAGGATTCTGAGCGACAATACGAACGAACACTCGATCGGGAAAAGGATTCAAGAGATTTGTCAAAAGATGATAAGAATTCTCGTAAAAGTTCTCATTCTCTTCGTTATGAATCTTATCCGAGTCGCGGCCGATATGCTGGACAATCCTATAGAGGTAGTGGTCGTGGCCGAGAATATCGCAGAACTCGTCAGTCGAGTGAAAATTCTTACAAAGAGTCGAAACCCTCTTCAAGTCCCGGAAATTCTCGCAACAAATCAAATAAATCCGTTCGAAGAAAATCTAATTCCGATGAAAGCTGTGTCTCAGAAGAAACCAAAAGAGAATCCGCGAAATCAACCACTGATTCCAACTCTGGATTCAAAGACAAAACTGAAGATGATTTGGAAAGAGATAAGTCTTTGTCTTCGGATATAGTTATGTCGAGTTATGCTTCGGCAACAGTTCTGCCAAATCAGAGAAATGATCCGCTTTCACGTCGAGGCAGAGGTGCCGCCGCTTTCAAGTATAGTACCCGTGGACTTCCTCGAGCTTATGGTCCGAGCAATTACGGTCCGCCTCCATCGCGAGCAGCTTTTGGGGACGGAATGGTCATGAAGTCTGACTCCGACAGAAGTTTAGACCAAAATCGTAACGAAAAGAACTTCGATTCGAGAAATTCTAATTCGAAAGCCTTTAAGGATGACATGAATTCGAGGACTCATTCAAGTCAGGCATCGAATCAGTTTCACGACAATAATCGGAACAGTATTTCGAATTCTCGCAAAACAAATGCCTTCGGCGCCAGAAGTTCTGCAAATTCAACAAATTTTAGTAATAACCGATCGGAAGCACTTCCGCCACGATTTCAAAAGCGTCATAACAGAGGATCACAGCCTCGAAGTGATCGGTCGCGACCTCTCAACCCTTCAAATCAAAATGAGTCGGATTTGGCCAACAATGAGGAGTGGGAAACCGCTTCGGAAAGTAGTGACGTCGCCGACAGAAGTGACAGAAAATCTAAGAAAAGTAGTTCTTCTGATCCACGCAATGATAGTCGACATCACAACAGAAAATCCGATAAAAGAAATGATAACCCGCGGGGACAGCACTCAAACAACTCCTCTGGCAATCAAACTTCAAATTATCGAAACGATAGAAGCGGTGCTCGCAATAGAAGTCAGGGAAGTGTTTCCAATAACAGACAAACCAATGCTAATGAGAGAAATGGACCGATGGGTGGCTCTAATCACAGCGAAAACATTACAGTCTGTGCCGTCAGTGATATGACATTCGATAATCCGAATGCAGTGGAGGAGGCCTTGACTGACATCAAAATTAGGAACAAATTGTCCACCGATTCGGCTGAGGATCAGATCAATAGTGAAACTGAAGACGGATTCCAAACCGTCTCATATAAGAAGAGGAATCGACTCAATCAGGGAAATGATTCCAAAAAATTTAAACACGAGGTTAGTACCGAAATTCCATTCTGTCCTCAGTTGGGTTCTAAGTAATGCCATAAATACAAGAGTTGTGATTTGAGAAGGGGTTAATAGAGAGGGCGTTAATAGAGAGGGTGTTAATGGAGAGGGTGTTAATAGAGAGGGCGATACTTCACTTTATTTACACTTTGATAACGTTTTTACCGGTAGTTAAAGCACATGGTTTAGGGTTTGCCTAACAGTTGGTCTCATTTTTTGAATTAAATAATTTAAGTTAAAACAAATGAAGTCTCACTCCTTCTCTGGTATGTAATAAATGGCTTTACTTAACAATTATTATAAAACAAGTGATGAATGTCTTATTATCTGTCAATCCTATGAATACATGAATTATGATTCAAGTCATCAATTCTGAGAAATTTTGTTTAATTTTCTTAATTTAAACTATTTTTTGATAAAATTTAATGAAAACCGTTTCTTCTAAAACCACAGTTGAGTCAAAAGTCGAAGACGGGGGCTGTTGTGCGGAGCACTCAGAGGAAACTACCGCCGCGTTTCGCGAAACAGAAAGAAAATAATCGATTGAATACACTTTCGAACGAAGCGTTTCCTCCGACTTCCAAATTGAGCGACGATTTCAAAACTTTGTCGATCAGTCCTAAAACCGCTGAATCTATTGACAAAACTTCTAAGGATAAGATCGATATGACTGTCCAAACAAAGGCAGTGCCTAATGCTTGGAACAAACCATTGAGTCACACGCAGACCAGTGCCAGCAGTGCCCCAATAGTGACATCAACCAAAGCGGCGACCAGTACTACAAACTGCACATCACATGACATCCAAGCATTGAGTGTGTCCTCCAAATCGAGTAGTTTCGACCAACACGACAGTGGTATCGATGTCTCAGACCAGCCGCCATCGACCGCTTCCTCTCAGCGTTCGTCGCCTTCTAATGATGAGAACAAATTGGTTACGACCACTGCCAAAGTGAGCGCCGCTCCTCCATTGACGGACGTTCGCACTGATATTGTAAGCCCCCACTTATGAGAAATGTATTGTTTTATTAACTATTGGTTTAAAGGGGGCCGACATCGACGCCGCGAAGCCAATGTGTACCGTCATCTTCGAAAACACCCGATATAAGGAAGAGAACAAAGTATTGGCCAAAATAGCGCCGGCGAAGTCTCCCACTGCGAAGGTATTGATCCCTTTCCCTCAATATATGATATGATTTGAAACCAATGATGAGAATCAGGAGCCAATCCCATGATATATGGAATGATTACGAATTCCTTGTCCCTAAACTGACTCATTTCCTAATTATTTTGGATTTACTTTTTGTTAGCTTTTTATTGATTGCTTTTATTTAAAACTATAGGATATGTTTGTGGCGACCACTTCGGTGACCACTAATGTTGTAACGGAAACCTCCCGAACGACTCAAGCGATCATTTCTCCCAAAAAGGTATGAAAACTTATATACCTTTTGGCGCAACTGTAGACCCGTTTTGTAAATATTTGACTCAATGGGGGGAAAGATTTGCGCAAAATTAATAGCCTTTCGATTGAATAATCGATTATTACTTTTTTGTTCAATTGATTCAATTGTTTGTCTACACTATGTTTAGATCGAAGCCGTTCTCAACGAAGAGTTCTCTTCAAGCGATAAGATTCAGTCACCAAACGTGGCTAAAGTGGTGGGAATGCAGAGGACTAATGTTTTAGCCCCCACTGAGTCTGAACTCAATAAGAAGATCGCTTCAGTGAAAAGCGTTTGGGAGAGCCCTTCGATGTCCACAACCATTGACTCTAAAAGTGAAAACTCGAAAAATGTTTTACTCAACACTTTGATGACCACAACTGAAGACAAGACTTTAATATCTAATGAGAGCCACACTTCTGATAGCATTCATACAAACAAAGTAACCGAACGGACGACTCCTAAAGTCGAATATTCTATCAGTTCTACTGTTGAGACAATTAACTCATTCGTGAAGAGCAGAACCCCTTCGATGACATATTCGACGCCAACACCGAACCAAATGAGTTCTCACTCTTCGTACGTCAGTTCACATCCGACTCAATCTCAAACATCGCTCATTTCATCGCAACAAATGCTTTTGAATGCTATCAGTTCTCCCCCTCTGACCGAAACTCTTCGACCTATGTCTGGCCATCAGCAGCAGTTCCAAGTCCACAATATGGCGGCCACTTCGCCGGCTATATCTACGCCGCCGACAATGCTGTACAACAGTCATGTGGCCGCACATAATGTCTATCAGACTTTCGGCCCACAAATGGATAGTTTACATCAGACACAGATTCCTGCGGTTATGGCGCAGTTCGGACCACAGCATAGTTCTGCGCATTACGGACAGCATCTGCTGCAGCCTCAACAGAATCAGATAAATGCGGCCAACATTTTCATGGCTCACCAGTTGGCGGGACAGCCCTCTGCCGAACAGTTTAAGTTCAATGTCGCCCAACAATCGCTCGCAAAATCTCTTCTAAACAATCAATTTGTTCACCAAAATAACTCAACTCTTCAGCAGACTCTGTCCAACGCCGCCAACTGGACGGCACCCACTGCTCACTCCCAGAATAATAACCAAAACCCTAATTACTATCCACAGTCTTCGTCTGTTGGAACTGCACTTCAGGCACATCAGCAACACTTTGCCTTTCAGTCTCAACAATCTATTGGACTGATGTCTGCCCCCACACAACAGGCGGCGGCCGCTCTCGTGCAGCAGTCATATAGAGCTACTCCGCTCTCTATGGGAAGAACGGCAGCAGTGGATGCGTCGAATCCGATGGCCGCTAATCTGAGGTCAATGTTTGCGGGAAATATCATAAACGATATGAAAATCGGAAATTCAGTGAATCAGACGCTCGACAACAGAAACCAAAACAATAGGACGACATTTAACTACAACCAGAGCCCAGGTTTACAGCAATTACAACAACAACAACAGCAACAGATGTTCGCTAACCAGAAATTCACGGGTCGGGCCATTTTGCCGATCTATGCCCAGCAAATGCTCGGACAGACAGCCCTTTCTGGTCGACCCAACTCTGCTTCAATGGTTAACTCGAATGTGAACTCAGCCAACAGTTATACGACTCCAATACAGAGACCAAAACTCAATCGCAATAACCAGTCGTATACTAAGAGCTCACACCCGACACACCATTTGTCTGCCCCTCAAATACACCAACCGATACATCCCCACCAACCGACGCACTCACACCAACCGACGCACTCACACCAACCGATACATCCACACCAGGCGACGCATCCACACCAGGCGACACACCCAACACACTTACAACAGGTGGCTGTCACTCAGTCGTCTTTGTCGAGTGCACAACAGGCGAAGATGAGACAGGAGGCCGTCCGACAGACGCAGTCATTCTTTGCTCAGTCATCACATCCGGCGAAGAATGAGTCACAAAACGAGTCTCAAAGTTGTGGTGAAGTATCGGCTGAGGGCCTGACCCAGGATTGTGTCAACTCTGACAACACTATGAAAAGTATGAACGACAACAAAATGTCTTCAATTGACAAAAATGAGTGAAAACTTGACTTTTGGTTATTTGATTTCAACGATTGATTACAAGAAAAGTGCGAATAATTACTAATAATTATAATTATCTTAAATGAAAATAACTTTCAATTAATTGGAAATATTATTCAATTTCTTCTACAAATATATCTGAAAATATGGTATCAATTGATTTGATTTAAACAATGTTTGCGAACACTTCACACGTTTTGCGTTCAAAATATAGTTAAGAATATAAGTTATTATTTGAATTGAACTCACTTTTGATCCATTGCTTGAAAGGATCGGATTTTCTTTTTAACTGAAGCTATGTTCACAAAAATGGACAGCTTTTTGGTGGAAACGATTGGAAACAATTAGAGCTATAATTGATTTGTTCATTGAATCGACACATAATCTCTGTTGAGCTTTAAGTGTTAGACGAAGTTATTTATATTACTTTTATTATAAGGAGAAACCCCTAAACTGTGAATAATTTGATTTGAAAACAATTTCAGAGTATATTTGATTCAATTGGGACTCGATTTTAGAGCGAAACTCAATATTTAAAAACAATTGGATTTTGTATTCAATATTTTTAAACTTCAAATATTGATTGTAAACCAAATGCACTCAAAACTTATGCTAACATTAATTGCTTTTCAATGAAACGACTCTAAAATTATTCTCAAAAACTGTTTGGAATAGTTATCCAAACGGTGTTGTAATTCACTGTTTGTTTTAAACGAAATATAACTTAATTTAAGCCAATCTTTTAATTACTTTTAATTATAAATATATATAATACACATTTCGGTTGAGAAAAGTCTTGATTTTTGTATTTAAGATTAACATCGAAACTATAATTAGTTATCAATTCAATGGTTATTATTGCTGTTAAGGTATACCTACTGTACAGACGCCGTAATTATATCTTATAATAAAAATATTGCATTTTTAGGACTAATAGATTGATCGCAGCTTTTCTTCTAATATTTAAAACACTTTTTTCAACGATTTGTGAGCGAATCAAATGAGTCTTCGCTTCTCCTAATCTTAGTGTTTAACCATCGGTTGCTTTGATCGCCGATTCATTTATAATAAACTTGTAATAAATGTCTGTATAAACAAATGGATGATCGGATTAAACGAATTTCTTGTTTTATTATATTTCTCTTCAATTTCTTTCAGATTATAATTTAATATAATTTTCGAATAAAAACTTATAATAAAATGGCTGTTATTTATTGTTCTTGGAATTTATTATTTGCCCCAATATTCTTCACATATCTTTTATTTGAATTAAAGAATAAGTTTTTTTTAATTTTATTATTCAGCGAAAGTTTATGAGAAATAAGTGAAATATTGTCTAATATTAAGTGAATATTGAAATTGTGGTTAAATTTTATCCAATTCCGGGTAATCGGCGATCCATTTGTGTCTCATAACTGTTTCCATTTCTATTCTCTTGTTTTTGTTGTATTCGAGAAGACATTTAAGAATATCGATGCAATCGGTCGACAGAATCGGAGTCTGGGGAACAGTGAATCCCTTTTTCATGAGTTTCAACATTTGGACCAAAGATTGTTCCAAATTTTTCTGATCATATTTGAAGGGATACTCGAAGAATAACATTTTGTAGAGACAGACCCCCAGTGTCCAGACATCGGCCCGAAACGGGTTATAATTTGTGGAAATCTTTTGCAGAAGTTCTGATTTACCCATATTTACACAAATGAAGACTCGGATCTGTTCGGGTGACATACAAGCGACTGTTCCGCTGGCCTTTGTCTTCAAAATATATCCCTCGTCTTCCTTAAAGGCGACGCGAGCGCATCCAAAGTCAGTGACTTTGAGTACTTCCTTTCCAGTGGTGTCGACAGTGATCAGGACGTTCTCCAGTTTGAGGTCGCCGTGAATTATGCCATTCATGTGAACAAAACTTAAGGCGTTTGAGATCTGAGAGAAATAGTGTTTCGACTCTTTTTCGTCAAAATTTTTATTCGTTTCGGTATTTCTGTCTTTAAGTCTAGTTTTGAGGTCACCTCCAGTGGCGAACTCCAGAATCATGAAACTCAGGGTTTCCTTAACCATAAAGTGATCGATCAGTTGAATGATATTCTTATGGGAAGTCTTTCGGAGGGAAAAGACTTCGGCCTTAAATGAACTAAAACGAGAGGCACTGAACTCGTCGTTTGCCTTTTGGAGTCTCATTACTTTCAACGCCCGAATACTTTGGCTCTTATTGTCTCTTATTTTGTAGACCTCTCCAAAGCCACCCTTTCCTATGGCCTCTTCACCAATGATTTCAAAGCCTGATATCTTTCCGATGGCGCGATACCACTCGATTCGGGTCTTGTATTCTGTGTCGCTGACAGACACTTGTTTAGTGACCATAGATTCGGAGATCTCTGACGGCGACATATTCTTGATTTTGTTGATCTTTGTCTCCCAATCGGTTCCATATCTGTCTAAACCGGTCTTTTGAGAATTCTGTTTCTTTTTTCTGTCTTTCTTTGAGGCCTCAGATTTTGAGCGAAAACAGCAACAGAACATTCTTTTCAATCGTTTACACATTTGTCGTAAAATGGACCACAAATTGTCTCAAATTAAAAATTATGTCAATTCTTAAGATTGTGTCAAAAAAACTATTTTTCAAAAAACCGTTAATTAATTCAATTTTTTGTCTAAAAATTTGAATTTTTTAAACCAAATTTCATTTAAATGTTTAAAATTTTTAATGAAAAATATTTCGAAAAATGTTTTATTAGATTTGATATAATTTAAGTGAATTGATGTCTCAAAAGTTCTATAAATGAGGTCTTAATTCATGATAACGTGACTATTGTTTAAATTCAAATTATAGTTGAATCTGACGACAGGAATGTCTTCGTTTTATAGGTCTTCCAATTCAATGAAACCCTTGTATATAAAAATGGCGACAATTCGCAGATATTCCTGGAGAAGAATATTCGTTCGGAACCAAAACAACCCAAAAATAATTGCGAAACCGAATGAAGTGATTGATTCGAAACACAGAAAATTGTGTCCCAATTGTGATGAGAAAAGACATGAAAAATGGATGCGAAGAAAGTTCGGAGACTTAGAACCGATTGTGAAGAATAAAAATAACTAAACTCAAGATTAGGGAACGGTTTGAGTCTCGAACGCTGTCTTATCCCAACTCTCAATCATTTTAAGACTAAGAATATATTGCTTTCGGATCCGATTCTCAAAATTCTTTTTTCAATAAAGTATTCAAAACTAATTTATAACAAAATACAGATTCAAATATGACCCAGCTCATTCTCTTTCGAATGCATTTTGTGTCCTGGTCAACATCACCTCTTTTTATTGCTTAACATGTTTTTAATTTATCTTAGATTTGATTTAATTGTATGAATTCAATACAAAAAGTAAAAACTTTTGATATTAATTCAAACGGTTTTCAAATATTGAGTTATTTGGAGATTTTAAACGTTTTTCAGAAGTCCTTCGAATTCTCTGATCCAAAAAGTCTTAATTAGTGATAACCAGAAGAATGGGTTTGTGTTGTTGTAAGAAGAAAACTGACACCAAAAAGAGTGAAACTGAAACAAAGGGAAGCACTCATACCACTGGTCAGCCACAGACAGGTCAGGCCAACAATCAGAACACTTCACAGAATCTCTTCAAAGCAGACGAC
>JAQGBD010001637.1:0-14449 GCA_034698165.1 Punctoribates punctum | reverse complement strand
CCCTCTCTCCCTCTCTCTCTCTCTCTCTCTCTCTCTCTCTCCAAAAAATTAATGCAATTTATTATTGAAATAGCGATGTATTTAACGAACAATACCTCAGAAAGAGACCACTCCTTAGTTGAGGAAATCCTACTGAAAATGGGTCTCTTATTTCAAGTACAGGACGACTATTTGGACTGTTTTGGCGACCCCTCCATCACTGGCAAAATCGGCACTGATATTGAAGATGGGAAGTGCTGTTGGAATATAGTCACAGCTCTGGAGGTCTGTTCCGAAGCTCAGAGACAAGTATTGCAAACAAATTACGGGAAAAAAGATATCGAATGCGTTCTGAAAGTCAAACAAATTTATTCAGATTTAGATTTGATTAATATTTTTGAAAACTATGAGAAAAATGTTTTGAAACAAATATCAGAAATGATTGCTTTGTTTGAAAACGAATCTAATGTTTCGAAAAATATTTTTGTTGAACCACTAAAACAAATCACTAAACGAAATAAATAGTTGAGTTTTTCATCATTTTTTGCTAGGTTATATTTGTGAAATAACTAATTTATTAAAGAATATTTTTTATTCATGAAAAAATCAATTCAAACCGAACGAAACATGATTTTTAATGAAAAGTAGTGATAACTTGTCCATTATTGTAACGACGATTGTGATTATTTACTTGGGCTTCTAAACTTGCAACTCTGCCCTTCATTGCCGACAACTCATCGTCGATTTTGCTGTATTTCTCAGCCATTACTTTGAAAAGCGAGCCTTTTGTAGATTCGTTATATTTAATGAGTTCTTCGACCCCTTTATTTGCGAATTGGTTTAAATTGTCTGAAAAATATGTCATCACTTTTGTGATCATATTTTTGATCTCATAATTGAATGAAATTCTTGAAATCAATTCGATGTTATCGAAAGTTAAACAAAAGCTCATTAAATGTTCAGACATTTTGTTCATCAATCGTTTGGCTTCATATCTGTCGCACAGTTTAAAGACTTCTTCGATCAGATTCGAGTAATTCTTATCTTTGAGGACTAATTGTTCGCAATATAAGAACTGAATCAATGTTTTAAAGGCTTCAAAAGTGGTTTCTTTGATCACCACTTCGTTGTCTTTTGATTCTTTGAATTCACCCGAAAACATGGCTCTGAAAACTCTGTTCTTAATGATAAGGAGTTCCTTACGGGCCGGAAGTCTTTGGCCTTCGATGACAAATACGACATCACTTTTCTCTTCGTTCATAAAATACTCCATTTCTGGGAAATCACTCAAGTCTTGGTTCACTTCAACCTAATAAACAAATTATTAAATTATTTAAAATTAATATTTGCCAAGATCTTTACCATTTTTTTAAAGTTTTAAATTAATCGAGATTCAAAACCAAGAGCAAAATGAACGATATTCTAAGTAAAGACACTTTAAATGACTTAAATTGAAAACAATTTCTGATGTCATCAAAGGAACTAATTTTTAATTATGAAAATATGTTTACTTAATCTCAAATTACAAGATAAATGATATATATTCCACAATTCAGTCATATCCAGTGTTTTCTTTCTTGTGATGAAAAAAATGTGCAGGATAAAAACGAATAGAATAATAAAAGAGAATCCTTTTAGAAAAAATTCATTATCTTGGAAATTGAAATAACTTGAAGCCTAACTAATTATCTCCCAATAAAAGTTTAATCAAATAATCTAGTACAATTCACGTTG
This sequence comes from Punctoribates punctum, assembly GCA_034698165.1. Classification (NCBI taxonomy): domain Eukaryota; kingdom Metazoa; phylum Arthropoda; class Arachnida; order Sarcoptiformes; family Punctoribatidae; genus Punctoribates; species Punctoribates punctum. The sequence goes on along the minus strand of JAQGBD010001637.1, from coordinate 12,736 downwards.
ACTGAAATAGTTGAGTTAATGCTGATGGTGATCCAGTTAAATTAAATAACTTGTTTAGAATTAATTTCTTGTAATTTGAAGGACTGAGCATTTTTGGTGGTGAGTGAGTACAGGGCTGAAGACGACAAACAAGAGTTAACACCGATTCTAATGTTGTGCTGAATAACAGATGTTTTGTTGGAAATCAAATTTGACTCAAATTCTATTGAAATTAATTTATTTATTAAATTATTTTTAATTTTCATAAATAAATAAACTAGATGAATTATTTTTTGATATAATTTTCTTGATAAATAATTCGATTGCAGGGATGTTAAAGAAATTGGTCTGCAAGACTACCGTGCTCATTGCAGTGATTTTCTCAATATTCGACACCACGACAACAGAAATCAACTTAAATGCAGTTATCGAAAAAATATCCGAAAATCAGAGACGACATAAAAGTTATATAACCAGGGACACTTTTCTAACTGAATATGATTATGTGGTTATCGGCGCCGGTTCTGCCGGATCTGTGATGGCGTCCCGACTCTCGGAAGACCCGACCAAAACTGTTTTACTACTGGAGGCGGGTTATTCTGAAACCACTCTCACGGATATACCTAAAAGTGCGCCATTAATACAACAAAGTCCTGTCGATTGGGCGTTCCTCACAGTCCCACAGAATAAGTCATGTTTTGGTCTGAAGAACCGCCAGATGCCGATACCCAGGGGTAAAGTGATGGGCGGCTCATCCACCTTAAATTATATGTTATACTCGAGGGGTAACCCTCGTGACTATAATAAGTGGGCAGCGGAAGGGGCTGTTGGTTGGTCCTGGGCTCATATGTTCCCATATTTTATTAAGGCTGAAGACGTCCGTAACCCTGAACTTATAGCCTCGGGATATCATGGAGTAAATGGACCCCTCACTATACAAAGCAGCGTTTATGTTGATAAAGGAGCTGTCGCTTTTATTGAATCTAGCAAGTATTTGGGTTTCACTTCTGCTGACACAAATGGACCCAAACAGTCTGTGTTTGAATACCCGCAGCTCACCACAAGAAATGGGGAGCGACTGTCCGCAGCCAAGGCTTACTTGGAATCCCTTAACAACGAGAGACAGAATCTCCATATTCTGAGCAAAGCGTTTGTCACTAAAATACTGTTCAACGACAGTAAGAAAGCCATTGGCGTTCAGTTTATTAAGAATAATAAGAGAAGTGTTGTGAGGGTCAGGGCTGAAGTTGTTCTATCGGCCGGTGCGATAATGTCGCCTAAAATTCTTATGCTATCCGGTAATCCAATATTGAACAGATTTATCTAGTTCATGATTGTTTTGTTTTCTAGGTGTCGGTCCGGCAGAACATCTTAAGAGCTTAGGAATTGAAGTTTTGGCTGACCTTCCAGTGGGCGAGAATCTGATGGAACACTTGTTTTCCCCGATGAGTTTTACCCTGAATGAAAGCATTGGTTTAATGGATGATTTGAATCCTCGGAATCTTTGTGACCATTATTTGTATAAAAACACAACTCTCTCCTCATCGGCGGTGACGGCAATGGGTTTTGTGAACACTAAATATGCGAATCCTAACGACGACTATCCAGACATACAGATTATAATGAGCACAGGTTAGTCCTACTCAAGTAATAGCCCTTTCTTTCATGGTTGCAATCGCTACAAAATACTCTTGTTAAAATAATTAAAATAACATCATTTTAGGGATAGTTAGCATTGACTATGGACTCAAATTAGTCAAATCTTTTGGATTAAACGGTCGGCTCACAGATTATTTCAATACCTATACGAAAGGGATCGCCATTTGGCCGATACTATTGCGGCCCCGATCTCGGGGATCAATAAGACTTCGATCCACTGATCCCTTTGAATACCCACTGATTGACCCCAACTTTTATGCCGACGAATATGATTTGGATGTTATGGTCGAGGGATTGAAAATAGCGCTCAGCTTAGGAATGGCGCCACCCCTTCAAAAATATGCGTCCACTCCAATACCGAAACCACTGCCCGGGTGCGAACATTTTGCTATTTATTCTGAGCCATACCTGCGTTGTATGTGTCTAACCTTTACGGCCCATCTCTACCACCCAATGGGAACCTGCAAAATGGGCGCTCCAGACGATACAACTGCTGTTTTGGACACTCATCTCAGAGTAAAGGGTGTGAAAGGTCTCCGAGTAGTGGACGCGTCTATCATCCCGTCCCCTATTTCGGGTAATACCAACGTTCCAACGGTTGCATTGGCAGAGAAATTGGCTGACCTTATGAAGGGAAAGCGTATTAAGCCTTTCCTTCCCCCGATGTCTAAGCAAATGATCGATAGTTTACCAGAACTTCCTTATGAAACGATTGTGAACCACGAGCCACACCACCATGGTTGAATTTATCAATTTTTAATTTTAATAAATTGAATTGACTAGGTAAATTAAAATAATTATTTAATATCGCGTTTTTCAATACCAAACTGTTTGTAATGAGTTTGACTTTAGAAAGTTATCCAGGTCTATATTCACTGTAGATACGTCTATTGCAAACAGTACAATCTATTTGGTAACGATTTGTTTCACCGCAAAAAGTGACCTGGCGCCATTCTGTATTAATAATACCGCAATGTCGACCTTTATTAATATGGTACACCTCTTCTCGAGCCGATAGATAACTTTTTGCCAAGACTTTTATCAATCGGTTATTAGTGGCGGCACTCATCTCAACCAATTCTTTCTCACTTTTTTTGGCGAAAATGTAAAGATTTCTCTCAATATATGTGTCAATAATATCAATAAACTCTTTGATTTCATATTTGGCGCCAATTCTTGAAATTGATTCCATATTCTCAGAGTTAACGTCTTTAGTCTTCACATATTCAATGATTTTGTTCATTAGTCGCGGCATTTCGTATCTGTCCGTAAGTTTGTAGACCTCTTCTATCAGTTGATAATCATTTTCGTCGTTGAGAACCATTTGATCGCAATATAAGAACTGAATCAAAGTCTTGAAGGCCTCAAAAATAGTGTCTTTGATGACCACTTCCTTATCTTTTGATTCCTTGAATTCTCCCGAAAACATAGCTTTGAATACATTATTCTTAATACTGAGGTATTGTTTCTGAGCCGGAAGTCGTTGGCCATCGATGACAAACACGACATCACTTTTTTCTTCGTTCATAAAGTACTCCATTTCTGGACATTCAATCATATCATGAGTTCGTTTAGCCTTTTAATGAATTTATTTGAATAAATTGAAATACATTTTTTTATCAAGATCATTACCATTTTATAAAATTCAATTTAATCCAAACAGCGATTAAAACAGTGTTTTGAGAAAACGCCTTAATATGACTGATATTTAAGACAAATATTGATGTCATTAATGACACAAAACTTCGTAATTGAAAACATTTACAAACATTACTGAAAATAATTGATTTTTATCTCAGATTACAAGATGAGTGATATTTGAGCCATTCATTAGTCATATTCTGTTTTTATTAGACTAATATTTTATACAATTTGAAGAACTTTTGTATTTATTCTTTAGCAAGAACATTTTTAAATTGTCAGCAGATTTTTATATTGATTGGACAGCACTGGTAGTTATCCACCTCTTCGTAATCTGATCGGAGAACTCCAGAACTGACATGCAACATAATTGATAATCCACTCAAAATGATATAGATCACACTTCGAGTGATATCACGGTCTTTATAGTGCAATCTGTTGACAACAGTTGTTCCTGGTCCTATTTCAACAGTTTCATTCTGCTTCCCTAGATTAATTAGTTGCGAACAGAGATTAAAAATTGCTAGATGAGTTATCTACGATAACTTTAACACTTACGCAAACAATAGACAACAAGACACCCGATCCAAAGAGAGCACAGAATAACTACCGATCCCAACGATATTTTGGGGTATAGTCTGTGTCCGGAGTTTCTCATAATGAGAACAATGGAAACGACGGCCAAAACCGATGTAATCACAGATGCGATGAAAGTCAACAAATCGTTATAAACACTGAGATATCGATAAGAAGTAAAATCTTTTGTTTCATTAAAATGAACATGGTTATTATTCTTTCCACTGGTTACAGCAGCCTCTATCCAATAGAAGACTGAAATTCCCTCGATGACAGCATTTAAAATAACCACAATTATTAGCATAATATTCATCATGCAAAGTTTTTCGTTTAGTTAAAAATAACTTTCACTAAAATTGTTGAATTGTTAAATAACAATTGTTATAAAACGCCCTTACTCATTATCATGATAAACATATTTGTCATTTAAAATATATTTATTGATCATCATAAATGATTATCTAGGTGATAACAATTTAGTCAGTTCTAAAAATAGATTTATTTCTAAATAACCAAATTAATTTTATGACACAATATATTCGAAAAATATTTACAAGTTTACTTGAAAATAAAAATTAATTCATCTTGCTTGAATTTCAAATAGTTGGAAAAAATTGTTATATGATTTTTTACGACGATAACGGCTTCTCGGAGTATATAAATTGGTTGTCGGGATGCGACACAATCTCGAGGATGAGCTGACTATTGAAGAGCAACACTTCCAGTGATTCTAAATGTGGTTCAAATCAAATATTGTGAACAAATATCAAAAGAAATTAAAATCAAATGAATATATTTATCGGAGAAAATTCAAAACAATTTTATTTCGCTATAACTTTGAAATTCTTTGTTTTCCACAATAAACGCAATGAGAGGCCAAAAAATTAGGGACCGAGTCATTTATTCGGCCACAATTCATGCATCGCCTTAATTCTAATTGAGCAAGCTTGTTTTTTGCTTCTTTTAGCTCACTCATTACGCCATCTAGCTCAATTGTGACTTTCAGATAGTTATCTGCCATTAATTTGAAGAGATGTCCATCTGTTGAGTCATTCAATCGCTTGCATTCTTCAACATCTTTGGCGATAATATCACTGAAGTTATTAACGATAAAAGACATCACATTTGCCATCAATTCTTCTGTTTTATATCTGAAGCCTATTCTTGATATCCATTCGATGTTATCAAAAGTCAAATCAAATTTAATTAATTTTTTGCTGATATTCTTCATCAGACGGTTTGCCTCATATCTGTCCGCCAGTCGACAGACCTCTTCTATGAGGACAAAGTCATCGCTGTCTTTGAGAACCAATTGATCGCAATATAAGAACTGAATCAAAGTCTTGAAGGCCTTAAAAGTTGTCACTTCGATCACCACTTCTTTATCTTTACCTTCTTTGAAATTCTTCGAAAACATGGCTCTGAAGACTCTGTTCTTAATGATAAGGAGTTCCTTACGGGCGGGAAGTCTCTTGCCTTCGATAATGAAGACGACATCACTGAGTGATTCATTCATAAAGTAATCCAATTCCGGACAATCGGACCCTTTCTTCACTTCATTCTGGGAATTATTTTCAATGTATTCTTTAAAATAATTTAATTTTCATACAATTCTTACCATAATTTTAACTGATTTTAATTTATTTCAATTATCTCTTCAATAATATTTTTTTGCACAGACCTGGATATAACAGAATAACATCAACAGGTTTATTCTAATGACTTTTCTGACGCCAAAATGCTGTGCTATATACCAAGTTAATAATATTCCTGAATCACAATTATATGGAAAATCAATATTATTCTCACTTTTATAACACTTTTGGTTCGCACAGAATTATTGTCAACTGATCCCTGTTTTGAGCTGAGCTCATATTCTTATCAAATTCTTACCACAAGGTAAATCAAAACCTTGTTCAATTCAAAATGAACATTTTAATTTTATTTCTAGACTCAATTGACAACGCCTGACAACAAGGAGAAAACAAAAATTAAAACATGAATATAAAGTAATCAAATGAACCGGTTGTTTATTTTCGTTTCAAGTGCTATACAAAGCAAATATATTTATAGCACCTATTACAATTACAAATATTACTGATTGACATTTACAACACATTTATTATTGAAAATTAGAATTTCAAAATTTTAGAGGAGCTAGAACTTTCATTTTGATATAGAATCTTGAAATTTTAACCTTGCTTATTAACATTTTCAAAATTTAATGAATAGAATAATAATATAAATTATATTACAGTAATATTATATAATACTTATCCTGGTCATTTGGGTTTTTGATAATTTTTAGGATCATTTTTGTTCTGTTCTTGGTCGGTGTCGTTTATGTCTGTAGGAGCGGTAATTGTTGGGATAGAAATCGGAATTTCCGGAAAAACTAAGAATTTCATTTGGCCTTGCTCTTCTGAATATCTTCCAAAATAGTCCAGGCTCAGTTTGGCCAACTATACGACGGCTTCTGTCATCCCTTGAATATGCCCTGATCAGTTCTGGTTCTCGGAACAGAAAATCTTTGAGTAAGACCACTTGAAGGAATATGAGCTTGCATATTTCACGTATGAATTGAAATAGGTAACAGATAAAAATAAATAGATAGGTGAAGACCAATCCAATTTTCTGATGATGTTCTTGATCTTTAATTTTAATCGTGTTAATTTCCGTGACAACAAGGCCTAATTGAATTTTAAGCATGTTATTCTGGTTTTCAAATTGACCAAGGTTAGATTTAAGCCGTAAAATTTCATTTTGAGCTGAATTCAAATCGCAATTGAGTCGGGTATTCGTCACAATCAAACTCTTGGACTCTTTTTCACGTTTTCGTAAGATTTCGATCTCTTTCCTGAGTCTAACGATCTCTTCGGTCGAAGTCTTCTGTCGGTCACCGAAAGTATTGATTTTATTCTTTAATTCTTCCGATTTTGAGCCAAATTTAACTTTGATTTTATTGTTTTCTTCATTCAATTCTTTATTCTTTTCATTAAGAGTTTTGTTTTCTAACATAAGATCAATGTTTTTATCGTTTATGCCATCGATTCTTGACTTCAGATTCTGAATACAGTTGTGTTCCGTTTCGGACACTATTCTTGAGTCACAGGTCTCGCAGGTATTGAACGGACAGTGCTTTACATGTCTTTCAAATTCACTTTTGTTGAGCTCTGCTTCACAGCCATACCGCTTAAAATCACATTCGTATTTCAAATTGTCCAGGATATTGATAAGTGCTCTTGGTGCGTCGCTCACTCCTGTCATATCCAGAAACTGTCTGTCGTTAGGACAGGTGTTGTGGTGTTTAAGCCATCCCTCAATACATTTTCTGCAATATGTCTGACGACAACAGAACAGAACAACTGGGCACACCAGAATATAAAGGCAAATACCGCAGGTCAACTCATCCAGGTCTTGCTCGGACTTACCAACAATTTTTGTTCTTTCAATTACTGACATTTTATTAACCAATTTATACAATAGTTTATTATATCTGTTAAACAATTCAATAGATTATGGCTTTTGATTATCAAATATAATACTGAATAAGGAATCGAAGTTCAACTTTAATCCTGGAATTGATTATATAATCTATGAAATAATGTTTACATCAATACTGAAATGTTATCAAAATATTTTTGACTCAATTCACTGATACTGTCCTTGAATTTGAAGCTAAATATTTATTTTGATTAATGAATCATTTGATTGAATAATATCCTGGTGAAATTGACAAACATTCCAAAAGTATTGCTGGATAGTTTTTATTTAAGATTACAATTTACCTTGTTGTTATAATAAGAATTGTATAATTTATTTTAATGATAATTCCTGAACTCGATCATTTTTTAAATGAGCCAGACACTTTGGTAAAATAAAAACTTTGCAGAAGAAATTATTTTGTTGTCTGTTGCAAAATTTTTTAATCAAGGCAAAAATATCTCCAAAAATAGTGAGGAAAGAGAGCCCTAACCACATCCCCATCAGTCCTCCGAAATTGCAGACCAGAGATGTGAAAGTGATTTGCGGTAAATATTTGATTATAATATCCGGTAAATTGTTGTGATATATGAGTATTGAAGTCAAGTTATCTTGGTAACTGACAGGTGAATCATCTTTATCCAAGATGTAATACCGGGTTTTACAGTCCGGCAAACATTTATCGAAACATTGATCGATACTGAACTTGGCAATACCTTCACCATTAAAGAAGGTAAATGATCTATGTTCTTCTATTAATTGTCGCCGTATTGGAAATTCATTTTGATAAAATCCACCCTGTTCACAATTATTTGAGTTTGAATTTTGAATGCAAGATAAAACACATTCTGATCTCATCTTATGAGAATGATCTTGATCATCCAGGTCATAATTTTGATTGCAATTTGTGTCGAAGCCATTCGGCAATAAATGTATATATTTTTGATGATAAGTTATTTGTTGGAAAAAATAATTGTGCATGGTGAACATTGCACTCCGATCACATGGCGGAAATTCATTAGGAGAGTGAATTGATAGGGTAACTTTCATTTTTACAGGTACAATTGTTGTGGAAGAAGAATTTACCATGATTGTTATGCTTTCAAGGCTCAGTTGAAATTCTCGCCAGGTGCTATTTAACGAACTAAAATAGGTGAAACATTTTCTTGGAAATTTCGTATAGAATGGATGGCACAGACTTTCAACTGGCTCAATTGTGTCGGTATTAAATTTAATATATTCTAACTTTCCTTGGTTAAACCTTGCACCAGTAATTCTTATTCGAAGGCCGTAATCTTCAATCGAACCGCTTATGTTGTTTAGTATTTGATACAAGGTTAGGTTTGTTGACTTCACACGATCGAGAAACTCATCATGGTAATGTTTCAATTCATTCTTCAAATTCTTATCATCAAAGTAAGAATGTTTTGATATTAATTCCGTATAATTTGAATACTTTTCAGTCATATCCGGGTAATAAAGGGCCACCTTTTCCATTGAAAATGATTTTGAGAAGCAAAGAGTAATACCGGGGATACTCTCGTTCTCCAGTCTTTTCAAACTCATGGACACAACAGTCGCTCCTTTCATATAATCACTGAATAATGGAAAGGATTGAAACAGAAATCCAATCAAACAAATCGAAGTTAAAAAATATTTGAAGCAATCATTTCTCATATTTCTATAAACCTGGTAAATGTTTGACATTTTAGGAATTATCTAGGTTAGAATTATGACTTATTCTAGAAGTTTCTAGAATATAATAAGGATTCAGAAATAAACTAGTTCAAATGAATAAACAGAAATTGAAATAAAAATTTGCTTGTTCATTTGTGTTCTATTGTACAATATTCCATCAATTCCTGAATGTTTTGTTGTTATAAATAATTCATGAAATTTATGCTAGCTATTTTTCAAAGCCGATAAGTTTTATTTACCATAAATAAAGTGATCTTGATATATATTACCATGACATTCGGGATAAGTAAACAAAAATTTATTCAAAACAAATCGCTGTGTCAAAAATATTTGCCATTTGAATAACCTTGTTTATTTTATGCAATATTCATGATTATTGTTGAGTGACTTTCAGTTTAATCGCGAAAAGCTTAGATTCAAAAAAAAAAACAAGATCAATAATTGTTATTGACTAGGTTATTCACTGAATTTGTGATAAGAAATCCATTCACTGATTTCAACTGAAGGCCAGACTTTATAATCAATTATTTAAATCTCTTTAAATCAATTATTCAAAGGTTATTGAGCTCTGAATTGACTTATTTTCAAACTTTTCTTGGATTCAAAACATTTTTATTTCAAAACAAATCAAAGAATTACACAAAATATTATTGAATTTCAGTACAATTGTTGTAATTTTCTCAATAAAAATGGGATTAAATACAGAAACAAATGATTAGAGATTAGAAAATGGTTCTTGCAAGACAGTATTTTGACAGATTTTACATTTGTATTCAGTATAGGGTCTGTGTAGGTGACGACATATAATACCCAAACTAGGGCTAAATATTCCACATTTGTTGCATTTGAACTTTTCTATGTTTTTCAGTTTGTTTTCAGTCGTTTTCAAATCATTTTTGGTTTTCTTGTAATTATTAGCCATAACTTCGATGAGTTCGTTATCAGTCGAGTCATTCAATTCAATCAAATCATTCTTAGATTTGTTAACGAAATGATCGAAATTATAGTCAATAAATGCCATCACTTTTGCCATCAATTCTTTGAGTTTATAATTGAATGCGATTTCAGAAATCGATTGAATGTTATCCGAAGTCATCTCTAATGCCATCAAATGTTTACCAATTTTACGGTGAAGTCGGGGCGCGTCGTATCTGTCGCACAGTTTACAGATCTCTTCAATCAGTGAGAAGTTGTCCCCTTCTTTGAGGTCCAACTGATCGCAGTATAAGAACTGAATGAATGTCTTAAAGGCCTCGAAAGTTGTGTCTTTTATGACTACATTCTTAGCTTTGGTTTCTTTGAATTTTCCCGAAAACATTGTTCGGAAAACCTTATTCTTGAGACTGAGAATCAGCTGAAGAGCCGGAAGTGACTTTCCATTGATAACAAACACGACATCACTCAACGATCCGTTCATAAAGTAATCCATTTCTGGACAGTCCATCAAATGGCTGTCCGCTCCAGACTTTGATTGAAATAAATTTTATTAAATGATTTTCAGTTCAAAACTCACCATATTTTTGATTATTTGAATCAAATTAATTGCAATCAAAAAGTTTTAAAGACAAATGAAGTCAACGAAAGTGAAGCCAATGAGAGGAAAGACATAAATGAATGAATGGTTTCAATGATTGCAATACTTATCGGAAATGAATTTCACATCAATTGTGTGAAAGTGTTCTCCAAATAATTGATTACTTTTATGAAAAATCTGAGACCCTTTTCATCATTTGTTTTCTTAAAACAAATATTCTTTATAACAATTTGTAACTAATTTTGTGATAAGAATTTAATTCATTGATTTTAACTGAAGGCCAGACTTTATAATCGATTGTTTAACATCTCTTTAAATCATTAGTTCAAAGGTTATTGACCTCTGAATCGACTTATTTTCACTTTTCTTGGATTCAAAATATTTTTTATTTAAAAACAAATCAAAGAATTTAACAAAATATCATTGAATTTCCGTACAATTGTTGTGAATTTATCACTGAAAATGTGATTAAACCTGACTTCAATTTTACCAAATTTATTAAACGTGTTTATAATAGAATTCTTCGTAATTCTTAGCCATAAGACCGATAAGTCTACTATCCGTGGAGTCATACAAATGAGTCAATTGTTTACTGACATTGACAACGAAATCAACGAAATTCTTGTCAATAAAATCCAATATTTTTGTCATCAATTCTTCGATTTTATATTTGAATTGGATTTCAGAAATCGATTGAATGTTATTTGTATTCAGTATTTTTGCCAAATATACGCCGATTCTACCGCGAAGTCGTGGCGCGTCATATCTTTCCGTCAAATGACAGACCTCTCCAATCAGTGCGAAGTTATAGTTGTTTTTGAGGACCATTATTAATAAAGAAGGTGGGGGTGGGTGGGTTGGTGGTAGTTTTAGTTACCAAAACTATATACTTCATTTTACATTCTGTAAATATAGTGAATAAAGGTCAATGAAAACAGAAAAATAAAATTGAAAAACCTTGCACATTTAAAATAATTAAAAACAAATATTAACAGGTTAAAATTTTATTTTCGTGTTTTTTGCAAAATTAATTTAAATTAATTATTTATTCATTAATTAAGTAATCCTGGAAAATAATGTGTAGTATCCTGGATTGTTTCACACCTGGACCAGCATTTCCCTGTGAATGATATATAATGAGAAGTTGAAAAACGACGAGCTCCTTTTTCACAGGCATCAAATACTGGGTCAGTTGATATCAGATAACCGAATCCAATGTACTTATCACCTCTGCATTGAGCAGGCTCAACTATAGTTGCATTCTCACTGAACACTTCATTACCTGTTTAGATAATGTTAAATGAAATAATTGAAATATTCAACAAGCTCAATTAACCATTTAGCATAGCGCCATACGTAACAAGGTTATCCACAAGAATTCGAAAGGTCTGATTCGCCCTTGTTGCGTTCCCAAAATCATAACCTGAGGGAAAAGGTCCCAGACCAATTGAATTCGCTGAAATATTGAATAATATCGAATAATATTGAGTAATATGACTGAAATATGAGCCAGGTGAACATCGAAATGAAGCGAAGTTTAGATACAAGTTAGTTTTTGGAGGCGAAAAATCTAATAATTATAAGAATTAAACAAATCATTGAACTAGCAAACTTTACTCACCTACTGGTGATATATGTGATAATGGATCTAGAGCCCTGAAAATAGTAGAGTTTAACTTTGATTTTTATCATGTTTCATATTCTCCAGAATAGAGCAGGCAAAATAGCATGATAATTTTAACGACAGATAATAATAACTTACAATAATGTTTTCCTCCCTTATAGCCCAAAACCGTCCCCCCCTGAGGTCGGGAACTTTGGCGATCACTGAATGACAAACACAAAAAACTTGTCAATAATGAAATTATTAATTTCATCTTGCCGAAATTGAAAGTTTTTACGCTCGATATAATATCTGATAAAACAGTTTATGAAAGGAGAAAATGTTAGCTATTTATAGAAGTTGTTCCCAGCACAAATATTTAATACACATCTGTTTGAAGAAAAAAAAATTAAGTAATTTGTTAGCATGTTAATAATGAGTTCGTCGAACTTATTAATGAGGTTATAATTATAATTATCCCCAGGATCAAATATTTTTTCACTACATTTACAGAATGTAATATGTAGTATATAAGATTGGTAACTAAACCACCACCAACCACC
>JAQGBD010001636.1:0-14458 GCA_034698165.1 Punctoribates punctum | reverse complement strand
TGCGCCACGGAGGCTATGGGAAAACAAGTGAAAACTGTAGTAGGCATGTTTTCATGTCAATACTCTTGGTTAAATATCAAGAAATTTTTGTGTTTAAGACCCTTCCATAACATTTTGTTTTCAAATATCTTAATCCATTTAAATTCCAATTCGTATAAATCATTGATCAGAATTGTGTTTGAGTTTGAATTCGGAAAAGTAATCCATTGTTTGTGTCATTTATGGAGGGATTGCGTCAGACATCAGACAAACACTGCTTTATGTTTACTCACGTGACTCGACTTCACCCAAAACCGAGTGATTTATATTAAATTTAATTAAATTATTGAATTGAAGTCATATTTGATGCCATGATTTCATCGCTCAAAATACTGAACACTTTCTGCAGAAAAGGTCTGACCCGAGAGGTTGGCTTACGGTTGGCCACAACCAGTGCTGCCTCTGACTCGCCGATGGCTAAACTCAGGCGGAAAACCGGGTATGCGTTCAGTCTGTGCCGAAAAGCACTCGAAATGCACTCTCAGGACATAGAAAAGGCCGAACAGTGGCTCCGGGCAGAGGCCGCCAAACAGGGCTGGGAAAAGGCTCAACGGGTCAAACAGAGGCCGACCGCAGACGGACTCATAGGTTGTGACCACTTCTTCATTACTGACCATTAATTTTGTATTTTATGTTAAGGTGTGTTCAGAGCACCGGACAAAAGATTGGCCGCAATGTTAGAACTCAATTGTGAGACCGATTTCGTGGCCAGAAATCAATTGTTTACGGAATTGACTTCAGTTTTGACTAAAACTATGGCTCAACGGATGCCCACCGGTAGTGATGCCGGCGGACAGCACTCAGACACTGGGTCTGTGATCAGCAAATGGCTGTTCACCGGCGATCAGTTGTCCACTTTGTGTCCCGAACTTATTGTGGACGCAATCGGAAAGTTAGGCGAAAATATACGATTAGCCAAAGGATGTCTGGTCAGCACCGGTCGCGAACCCGATGTCCATTTGATTGGATACACACACGCAGTGGGCGGTCGCGTCACCTCTTCTGATCAGTCGGTACTTCTTGGAAAGTACGGCGCGATTATCGCTCTTAAAAGCGGTAAAACTGTTTATAAATCTATAACTCTATAAACAAAATGTCTATAAATCAGACAATTGTTGACATTTTAATAATATTTCTTTATTTTAGGTCCGATTGTCTGCGAATCCGGTTTAGAGATAACTAAGTCTGAAGAAGAAGTCGAAGAAATTGGCAAACAATTAGCGCAACACATAATTGGCTTAAATCCGGAGACAATTGAGCCAAAGCCGGGCGTAGAAGGAGTGGGAGACGACGGCCCGACCGCACTATTAGACCAGGACTTCATTTTTGACGAAGACTTAACTGTTTCTCAATTTTTGAAGGAATCAAATGTAAAGGTTTTGGATTTCCTTCGTATTGAGTGCGGAGTCAATGAATAAATGATTTTTTACTTATTTTTCATCCATTTATTAGACTTTTGTTTAAACTTTTTGTTTATTTTCTCTGAAAAACAAATAAATTTTTTCATAGATTATAATTGTGTTCATTCGCTGTCATTAAATGTAATTAATTATAAGTATTTCAATGTCTATACCCGACTGAGTGCTCTCTACCCGTCCTTTTCATTCGTTGCAATCGATTTCAGACTGAAATTCAAATGATTAGCAAAACACGAGTTTCAAAATGAACTTGGTGATGTTTTTTATGGCCTGACTGACCTTGTCTTCAATGCTGACAAATAATTGATTGGAATTTTATTTTTATTGCTTTTCATTTCAATAGAAAAGTAATTTATTTTGTTTTTATAGCCCATTGTGGCTAAAAACTAATTGATTCTGGTACAATTGACCATTCTTATAAAATGTTTCAAATTCTGTAGACAGTTGCAAGATTATTCTTGAGTCTACACTAAATATAGTGATGGATAATTAAGTTTCAAAGAGATTATTCTGTACTCAAAAACATCCTTCGCTTACATCGAGGATGAGTGCAATCCTTCACACTTTGGTGAACACAAAACCTGAGGCCTGTTCTGCACGACAACTGTTTTCTCTAATAATTGTCACCAAAGGAGTGATTCCCCGACTTAATGATGGCTCCTATTGGAGGATATCTTTTTAATTCTAAGAAAAAGTATTCGGTTTATCTCTCACTCAGGTATTTGAATAAATTTTTTATCAGTCAAACAGTTGTTTACTCGAAGTTTGTTTGAAAAGTAATTCGAATAGAATTCAATATTTCTATGATTTGATGAAAAAATGGGCAAAAAACTCATTTTATTCAATATTTCAATTATTGTCTTATTATTCATAAGTCGTTTCGAGAAGTCCTATGAGGAGTGCATTTGTAATGTCCGACTCACCGGACAGTACTGTGGGACTGAACTAAACCGTCGGAACGGCAACAGTGACTGTGAGCCCAATCACATGTTTTTCTGTGGGGACGGCAATGAGGGCCGGGCGGCCAAATTTCTGGTCCAATGCCACGACGAGAATCAGTGCGAACAGAGTTCAGCTCTTGTCTCTAACAGAGCCCGAAGAAGTAAGTGGAAGGTCTAAGTTCTAATTGATCCAGGTCCTGATTCTACTTAATTTGAATCTAGGAAATCCTTGTCTTAGAAGCTTAAAATGCCAGTGTCCTCCAGGAATTGGAAGGGGTCCCCATTGTGGCAACAAATTAGTGGGAGAGGAGTGTCCGCCAGATATGATATTCATATGTCGTCGCAGAGGATGGGATTCTCGTGATGTCTGTCCCGACGGCTGTGATAGTGGACGATGTATTACTGGAGTGGGCGGGGGTGGGAACAACGCGCAGAGGGAACGGGAAAATGGCGATGACACTGATGACGACGATTCTGACACTGAACCTTAAAACTGCTAAGAGAATGAACTAGCACACCCAACACACCCAACACACCCAAACTAGCACTAGTTTAGAATATTTGATATTAAACCAGATATTTCTGGCTATTATTTGCATAGTATTGTATACTAACTAAAAATTTTGAATAAAAGTCAAATGATCTGACTTTAAACTATATGTAACACATCATAAGATGTTAGGAGCCATAGGTCTGTCCTTTTTTGCACCACTTTACATTTGAAGTAAATGCAACACCTAAAGGAACACCTCAAATTTCATCATCCAAAAAGAGGCTGTTACTTTTTCTCGCACTCTTTCTGTGAGTAGAGATAAGCACAGTCTATACAAAAATACAGGTTTAGAGAGAACAGCATATTGGGACAGTACTACTGTTTACTAGTGCGAAAACTTACTCTTTTCAGAGTAGTAAAGAGTATATACGATAGCATAAAGCTATGCTGAGTTTCAAACGGCTTCTAACTCTCAGAGAGTGCAGTCACTGGTATAGAGAGCACAACACCTGTTGGAATGGCATAGCTTTCGCAGTCATTCAAAATCACTTTTTATTAAATAATTGTCTGATTTTTGTGTTCATACAGTTTTATTGACAGAAATCAGTGTCAAACATATCTAGTCTACTGTCCTTTCATTCAGTGTTCAGCTCTTATAGAGAAAAGGTATTCAACACAGTCTGTGATTTCTTATTCTGTGCCAAAGAAGTCAACAAAACGCACAAAACGTAAGTATTTCGTATTTCACATGAAAGTTGTCAAAAAATTTCAAAACTTATCTATCAACATTCTATTATTTTAAAATGATGTCATATTCTATCAATGCAATCTATTTTTCATGATTATTATCTTGTTAACTTTGATGAGCTATCCTTTCCGGCGTAAATATATATCGGATTAATTGAATTTTCAGTGATTTCTGTTTGAAAATAATTTGTTTACCTTTTCTTCGGTATATCTTATCTGAATAAATGTCAAACAAAAGTAAAATCACTTCATTTTTGATGACATTCTTTCCCTAAATTATTATTTAATATATTAGTTATCGTTATTATAATTATAATCTTCAGTAGAGATAATAGTTTTGTGATTAATATTCATTATTTTTGAGTTAATAGTGAAGAACTGTTCTTGCTAGTGCTAGACAAAACTGATAGACAAACTTCACAGTAGGTGTAAGGCATGAATTCTGAACAATTCTTGCAGTGTTTTAAGCTTGGACAATTCATTTATGACGTCCCATTGAAACAATTGGAACAGGAATTGTAATGAATTTCGCCCCCACTCTAACCCTTTACCTTTTGATGAGCTTCATTTATCTATTACAACTAGTTACTTATTTGTGCCATCTTAGGCGGCGCCCATGTCTAGCCAATCATAGTTTCACCTTGAACAATCAATTATTTGAACAGAAAAGTTATTAAAGGAAACTATATTTGATTTTTGGTATATTTTATAATTAAGTAATGGATCAATCACTCGAGGATCGTATTCGGAGTCACTCCTATTCGCCGAACCCATTAGTAGATCGATATGTGGAACAACAGCGCCGACGATCCCTCGAAATGGATCACATGGAAGAGCAGACCATTATCAGGGAAAGACATCCCTCGACCACTTCTGTCACAAGTATTCACTCGCGAGGCGATGACCAAACTGATGGCCACGAGAGGTGTATGACACCGGTGCCCGACCACCAGATCCGTCACGACCTCCACTGCATTATCTGCAGAATTCCGGCCATAAACCCGTTCCGATGCACGACTTTAGAGGAACGCAATTGTGTTGTAAGCGGCAATCCATTGGCGTCTTCGGACAGCAGCGCTTCCGTCAGATCTGTGGCACATCTCTGTTGTTATCAATGTTTGGGACAGAATATGATTCACCGCAACTCCGACCGCTTCCGTTGTCCCGTCTGTTGCGTCAATGAATTCAACTTAAATAACTTGATCTGTGCCAACGAGAGGGACACCAGAGAGGCCGAGGCTTATGTCATTCACTGTCCCAACAATTGTGGTCTAATGGGTAGTCCCTTAGCTCTGGCCAATCACATGTGTCGTTTTCAGGTATGTGCTATCAATTAAAGTGGCTTTTGTTAGTTGAAAAGTTGCTAGTTCCTAAAATAACATTTTTATATTAATTTGATATTTTTTAGTCGAGGGGTGCCGTCGGATACACTCCAATGTCAAACTATGTGCCAAATCTATGGGAGTGTAATACGAATCTCAACGAAGAGAATATGCGAATGCGGGGAGAGTTGGGTCACGTCATCAGAAGTCTTCACTCTTCCCGCCGTCAGAACAGAGCTCTGCAAGAATCTGCGGCCAGGGATCAGGTGTTGTTGCAGCTGATCAACAACACCAACACTAATCTTCGGCGCAGACTCGAGGAAAAGGATCAGATGATTGAGAGATTGCAACTCCAGAAGAGGGAAGTTATAAATCAGTACAAACATAACCTGAAAAGAGTCGCCAAACTCTACAAAATTAAAGTACAAGAGTTGACTGAAGTTAACGATCGCCTCAAACAAGAGCTTAAAGAACTGTTGGACACAATGTCGGGCGATGTGACCACTCCTCAACGCTGGCCCCGAACTGATTTGTCGCCAACCGAGAGCGGCGACGAACAGATGGGTTTCTCAGCTTTGTTTGCCAGTCCGCCGCTCTTCAATAGTGTGGACTTTCCACCCCTTCCAACGGGAAGCTCTTCCGACGAGGAAACCTATGTTTCCAAATAATTTCTGATATAATTTACGAGTATTTCGATTGAATTTAAAATTTTAAATCAATTTCTACTAAATTAATGAATTGTTTATACGTTTATTTTAAGTCAGTATTTATTCAATTATTTAATTATTAGAAGAAATTTAAAATGAGTTTAGTTCTCAATTATGTGCTTTTAATTGCCTTTCAGAGGGTATTCCAAAACTTCACCCATTTTTTGACACTTATTTTGCTTAAAGTTTTGAAAAATACTCTTTGTTTGCATTTAAAGCAAAGTTTATTATAATTATTGATTTATTACTCAGTTTTATATTCTTTTATTTTCGTAATTTTGTTAAAAATGAGCTCAAGTTTCCATTTGATCAAGCTCAATATTCTATTCGATATTTATTCCATTCAATAACAATCCAAATATATTTGTGATTCATTTTATACTTAAATTAATAAATAAAAACTTTCAGTTCAACTGATATAAGCTTGTTCAATTATTTCAATTATTTCAATTATTTTTCATTTCGAATTATATTTAATAAATAAGTTTAGCGAATAATTCCGTTTGATTTCGAATTCTTAAAAAAGTAAACTTGTTAAATTGACGGACAGGAGGTGCTGCCTCTGCTCTTGGTTTCTGCTTAAATGACTAAACTTATTATATTAATATCTTTGTCTTCGCCGACAAAATCTCGGGGGCGGGGGGGGGGTTATTGGGGGGTATTTCCAAAATCTTCGGTCTCAGGGAGTATTCCGGTCTATACCCGTCCCTTGGGTAAGCATGGTCTTATTCTATAACTTATAGAATGCAAACAATTTAGTTTTACAAACTGCAACTTTATATTCATTTAATATTTGACTGGATATTTTCCCAAGGTGTGTTTGAATATTGTTGCATGACTTCATACCGCTAATGGGTGAACTGGTCTATCCTATATCTCATACGGTGGAGTCATGTAATACCCGCCGGTAGGGGTTTTATAATATACTGCGACAGCCGTTAACGGCTAAACAATTCTAAATATTCTTAAGAGTATTTTGCAATATTTTTGCATGCTTCAAAATATGTCAAATATAGACTTTTTTCGGCTAAAATTGATTAACATTTCATTTATTCGAATTCATTTTTTCGTTTTTTGTCTAATTTTGATGTTTGTAGGACTGGATTACCGTTATTTGAGGCAAAAAAGCCGAAAAAATAGTCCTGTATTTTAATTTTGAGTAGTAGTGGTTGAAGTTTAAGGCTTGAAAACACAGTTTTTGCGAAATTTTCTCATTTTTAGGATTTATTGAATGTGAAGACGACGACCACCAGGGTCTATTCACAAGTTTTAATTTATATAACCGAAATCGAACCCAAAAAATCGGTCAAAAATTCTCACTGAGCATAAATAATTGAAACAAGCAAGCTACTTTCGTTTTCATGTTTTAATATTTGTAAAATGATATTTTCGCAATCCATAAACAATATTTATTGAGCTTGTACATTTTTTTTGAATTTCAACCTGAATTTATTGGTTAAAAATTATAATTTATTCAATTTATTTCCGATCATTGAATGTTTGATGTAAGAGAAGTTCATTTGAATGGGAAAGTCATAAATAATTTCCTGCCATTGATAAGGCCATCCATTCGGTGGTTTTCCTCAGAAAAATAGGTTAAATCTAGTGTTTTAGTGGAGATCCTTGCCAAATTGAAACCACACTCAATTAGAAGTCGCCCGCACAGCTTCGACATTGACCAAGTTATTAGTCTAATTGAATATTCGGAGTAATTTTAATAGAAAATTGAGTCAAATTTTTATTGAATTCTCTTCTTTTATCAGAAGACTTATCGATACAAACAGTTTATACACAGAATTGTTATTCAATCTAATGATAGAAATGTTGTCGATCTGTGTCTAAACACTTAAGATATGTATTCAATCGATGACTTGAAAAATACAAAAAACTTATTAAACATATTTTTATATTATTTTTTGAGTAAAAATCAGAGTTAAAAGTACACTAAAACCTCTTTGTCTTACAAAAATGAGCAAGTTTACTATATGATACAATGAGCTAGTAGAAAAACGGGTTACTGAAAGACAGTGGTCAGAAGCGCCCGCTTTTTGGCACCGACTGATTCGTTTATATTGAGGTTTGAGTAGAAAACTACGGAACTACTGGTCTGTCTGTTTGGCAAAACTAAAGGAACGGTTATATAAATAGTTATTCCGGTCATTGGATTATTGCACTGATAATCTCAAGGGAGAGCACAGGTGGATCACACATCAATTGGCACTTTCTTCTCGTTTTGATGAGCTTTCGGGTCGTCGTCTGTCGTCTCTTCAGTTCCGGCGGAGTCGAAGCCCTGACTGGTTTGGTATTCGTGGTATTTCTGAAGACGTCTGAGTCTAATACAGGTGACTATCGCACAGATACTCAACATTATCATCAAAATGAGAATAAGAGTCAAAATAAATATCGGGGTTATTATCATAAGCTTGCAATTGAAGGAATCTCTGGGATAGTCGTAACAGTTTTCTTCCATATGCCTAATGAAGGGTTGGGTCAGGTTCTGGACCTGATGGTAGTTGTGGTCGTAGCAGTTGTCCAGGACCATTTCGCCCAACCAGTCGTGCATCATCCACACACCGCAGCACACCATCAAAGTGTTGTATTCTGAGGGAAATCAATAGTTTAGTTTGACTGTGATTTTGAAGTAAAAGGATCTAGGACAGTGATCAATTATAAACACCAAAAGGGTTTTTGGTAGACAATCAAAAATATATGAAATTTTTTCTGATTTTATCTCATAATTCATAGAAAGCTCCAGGAGGATTATCCATGACCTCCTTGGTCAGTGATAACAATTCTAACCAATGTTTACCCTGTTATACATCATTAATGTTAAGCTTTAATTTTAAACTAATCATAACTAAATCGGTTAATCTTCGATAAAAAATGAACCTGTCTGTCATCATCACAATGATCTAGAACAGTTTTAGCTCTTAACCCAAATGAAAATTGAATAAACAATTGGGAAATGAGTACAATTTTGTCGCTGTTTTTGTTTTGAACTTTTTTTGTTCACTCAATTCAAATAAAATTTGATTAAATTCTGAAAATTCAATACAATTTCTATCAATTAATTAGTCAAATGACGGCAAATGAGGCACAAAACTAGTTTTGCAAAATGGCCGGGGGCATTTCCAATTTGTCTTATTGTTTACTGTGAAGCAGAGAATAGCAGCAAAACTGTTCCAATAATTAAAAATACTCTTATAATTGAATGAATGTACTTGAAAACTGTCATATGTGTGAAAGGGCCCTTGTTCCTTTCATTGAATAATTTTTAAATTCAATGCTCAACAATAGACTCATTCAAACATTTGATTGAAATTTTGAAATTAAATTTATTTTTCAGGAATTATTCAAAAATTATCAACGCTTTTCCAAGAAAATAATTGCTAGATCATCAAACTTCCCTTTGATTTTGTCAAAAGACTGTATTTTCAACTCTTACTTACTGTAAATGAGTTATTTTGTAGAATTATCTTCATTTTTATCATTAAAACTCAAAGTTCATTACAAAATCTTATCTTAATTTAGCTTGATAATGCTAATTTATGATTAAAACCTTTTAAACTCGTTCATTATTCACATAAATTCACTCATTAATTTCAGTTGCAATCAATGCAAGTTATATTCTAGTAACGTTTTGATGAATAAATCAACAGGTCGCTTTTCTTACCGGGCGCCATATCTTCGAGAATATTGGCCATACATTTGATTGTACTGAAGTATTCATCCAATTTTTTGGCAAAATATCCATGCTTATGTGAAACAGCACTGGTACACACCACACAAATTACAAGAATCAAAAGAAGAGATGAGTTGAAAAGCTTGGTATTAGTCGAGGAACTCATTATGTCGTCGATTATTATTAGAGAATAACTTCTCTTTTCTTTTATTATTGAATTTTAAACCAAAAGAAATGAAAACAAACGAAAAAATTCAAAACTATTCAAATGAAAAACACATTGATTTGAGTCATTATAAGTGAGACTAAAAATCAGAAGTGAGTGAAAACAATCATCAAATGTCTGCTCAGAAGTGAAGAAATGAAAGCATTTGTTGTCTGAACTCTTCTGTACTCCTCTTCTACTCCTAATCAGAACACATAACGCACTGTAAGAGCTCTGGTTTTCACCGTTTAGTTAGAATTGTTATCTTATATCTCAAATTGCATTCATCTAAATACAAATATAAGATAACAGGGCTCTCACAGCGCACAGCCATAATCACAATCAGCACAGAGTCGCCGATAATTCAGAAAATATGAGAATTATTTTTTGTATAACTTTTTTTTCTCACTTATCAATAGTTTTCTGAAAGCCTTGAAACCAATCGGAAGTCACCGAAAATGTTTGTCTCCGAAAATTCAAACTATTTTTGTCGTCATTTTCATGACATTTAACTAAAGGCCTTTAGGAACCGATCAACAAATGAGTTGTTCAACAAATGTGTGGTCAGTTATCTGAGACGAATCTGGACTCAGCTAAAGACCGGGCATAAGGTTTACGATTACAGACACTGAAGACATCCCTTTTAGAGTATAAAAGCTAATGACTCTAAACATTAATTTGAATACATTTTTGTTTGTTTTGACGTTTCGGAAAAACAATTCTTGTTGTGAACACTGATTCATAGGCACCGGAAAACTGATTCACACATTTGGATAGAGTTAGAGACGGATAGCATGAAAAACGAGACAAATCCGGGTGAAAATAGTCGCTAGAAATCAGATTTCATAAAATCATTTTTGCTTTTAGCTAGGCCCATTTTTAAGATACGATTACTTATTATTGTTTGAAATTTAATATGTCCTTTCAAATATTTCTGAACAATAGTCATTTTGTTAAATAACAAAAGCATCTAGTCATATTTCTCCTGATAACAACATTAATCGATTGAAATTTCAAATACCACGAAATCCAGGGATCAATTTGAGTGGATTAAAAAGAATATTAATGAATGGAATGTTCTAGGGCGTATTTCAATATATCTGATTACATAAAGAATATTTGAAACAAAAATTTATTACTTAATATGAAAACATATTTTTCAAGTTTTTCGAGCAAATCGTTTGTGGGTTTGCTTTCAATTTTATGCTCAGAATAGCAGAAAAAGAGTGGCTTTTAAATAATCTTTAAGTAATTTTCTGCACAAATTCACACCTCTTGTAAAACTCAGGACTTGTGAGACCTTTTCGTAACTGAGTTATCATTTCTGATATCCGCTATCAATGGGTTTGAAAAAAATTATATCAGATAAGAGTCAGAGAAACGGATGAATACTTTCCTTATTATTAATACTCAATGATTACAATATTTTTTGTCAATAATTAGTGAAAATCCGTTCAAAGTTTTGAGTTATTTGAAACTTTCACTAATCAGATGATGTTTTGTCAAATACTGGCGACAATATTGACTATACCTAGCTCATATCAAAATATTTTGAATAACGAACTTCGATCACAAGATTTGTTTGAATTTTTGTGATATCGAAACACTTAATAATCGTACAAAACATCGCTAACTTTGATCATAAGTAGACAAACATTTCTATCAATTATCATAAAAAGTAAATATCCGAGGAATGTATTACCACTTCAATTATGACAATTTGCTATTCCTCTTGTCTATAGTCTAGGAAGGTATGCAACAAATTGAATCATTTGTAACTTAACTCTCCTTGTTAAACATCTTTAGTTGTGAGACTAGGAACATTTGAAATTGCTTAATGATCAACAAGATATTTCAAAAATGACTTTGAAATTTGATACAATAAAAGCATCTTGTAATTAAATTCCAATTATTACTCAAGTATTTCCTAATACTCTTCATATGAGTCTTTTAGTTGCCTAATATTTTTAATGATCTATTATTTGCAGGTTTATAATTGGGGAATTTTGTTGTCTTTTCATCTATTTAAGTTACTTATTGTTTTGATTATTTTTGATTAACAATTGACCTGCGATTCAGTTCTAAAGACTGAACTCATTTTCAATAAACAATTGATTTATTGAAATGAGTTTTAATGAGTTTCTGTGACTTTAATTCGGTTTAAAAACATTGATTCATATATTGTTTATCCTCTGAATAATAATAAGGAAAGTTTGGATTTATTTTCGTTTAATATTAATAAATAAATAATTTTTCATTAGTATTCACTTTTATGTCGGTTTCTCTTGAATTGATCAAGGAAGAATATTTAATTATATGGCAAATATGATTGTGTTTCGAAATATATTTCACGAGTTATTAGAGCTTTTGGATATTGCTCGGTAATTACTTAATAGCTATTAGTAGACTCAAGGTAATTCCATTGTTGTCACCATGTTTTTGATCTAAGGGTTCGATTAATGTTTTCATGTTTTGCATAAGTAATGAAATGTTTATGAGTTTGGAAATAATTTTTACTTTTCTTGCGATTCGTTTGTTTTCAAAATTGATTGAAATTTTATACGAAAAATATTTTTCCAAACATTAATCAAATCAATGATTTTTTCACTAAAAATAAGTACAAAATGAATGTCAGACACAAAATATATAAACATTTTATACCGAAAACAATATTTGATTTCATGTTAATGCTTACTATAAATCTAATGCAAAGGGCATTTTGCCTAGAGCATTCCTCAATATTTGCTTTTTGGACATACTATCTTGTTAACATTTCTAAAGTAGGAACTAAGAAAGGATTCTCAAAGTTTTTGAATCGAAGGAATTCGAATTAAAAACGAATTATTCAAACTTGGATAATTTCTATTTTTATATTCGATGCATAATTGTTGGAGAAATTCAAAGACAATTCAATAATAATAATGATTTGATAAAAATACAGAGGATTTCAACCTTCACTCTATAGGAAAGACATTGGAATTTACGTGAAATCAAAATTCATTAGAAAATTCACTTTTCATGACTTCGGGTCAAAAGATGGTAACGTTTTTAAGAAAAGCAGTTTTAATAAGAATAAGTGGTTCAGTATTCCCACAAATAATTATGGTTCTTATATAGACATGGCTTATATAAGCTGATATAAGCTGATCAAGACCATAATTACTGATCTGGCCTTCAAGTGTCGATAATTCGCCTGTAGTTTGATTATAATTATCTTTTAAAATATTTATCAAATGATTAAAATTTTGATTTTACTTTATTTTGAAGTTTTTTTGCTCATCACATGTATGAGTGTTTGCAAACATTTGCCACTCCTTTCTCATCACTTTTTCAGGATTGCATTTTGTAACAAGCAAAGAATGTTAACAAATATTCCATTGTTTATGGACTTATCTTAATTAAATCTTCTGAACATTTTGTCAACTACTTAATTAGCTAGGTGATATAGGTAGACTAGAAGTCAAATGACTATTTTAAAGTTTCCCGATCAAATAAAATATCAGAAAATTAATCTTTGAAAAGATTTATGAATTACAAAGGACTAAGTTTCAAGTCTTAATTGATCAAGTTTAAAATTATTTATAAATTTTTTACCCTTACCAGGAATGACATCTTCGAGGATGTTTGCCATACATTTGATTGTAGAGAAGTACTCATCGAGTGTTCGGGAAAGAGATCCACGTTTTGGTGGGGATCCACCTGTGGTTGTGATGTACTCAACAAATATTAGAAAAGTTATCACAATTAGTGTCTGAAAAATCGTGACATTTGCTGATAAACTCATTTCGTATTCAATGAATTGAAGAGAAGAACAGCTTTTTAAGTATTTTAAGTCAACTGATGTTTGACACAAACAATTCAAATGATTTCAATGAAAATATTAAATAAGAGAACACTTTTGTTTAGATAACTCATTATTAGTCAATTGATCAAGAGCCAATCGGTGGCCAATTATCTTGCAATAACAAAGTTACTGATGATTCATATAACTCTTTTCATAAAAAGTTGTCAGTGATTGCAGAACTTTTTTGAACTTGTTGAAATTTAATCTGGAATTTTTGGAAAACGCAAATGGATTCTGATTACTAAAGCTTTTAACTTGGTAATTTGAAAACGATAACTTAATTTTGAGTTATGTTTTCAGTTTGAAAACAACTTCTGAACTGACATTCAATTGAAAGGAAAACTGCTTACAGTTTGCGATCATATGTCTGACTGACTCTCTTTCAATCTGGTATTCGATTACAGTGCAGACCCTCCACTCCTGTCCTGTCCTTAAGCCTGTTGTGTATCTGCATTTTGTGGCTAATGATGGAAAACCATTCTATTGGCTCTCCTTTGGATGTATTAAACACAGACTTTCTTTGAAGACATAACTTATGTGTTTATAATTAGTGTTTTTCACTCTTTTCAATAATAATCAAGTTTCTCATTAAAACCATCTTTTCTTATATTCCAGAAAATTGTTGTTAATTATTGTTATTTTCCATTGAATTTTGAAGAACCAAGTTAATTAGCTAGCTGATTTAGAAAGCTTATTATATCACGTAGTCTAGCTACTTCATTTTAGGCTTTTGAACAATCACTATTTTGGTACAATACACTTTGGAGGACATATGCAAGAACTAGCTTAAAATATACTAGCTAGTTAATTAATTAGAACAATAGTTTCTATGAAATTTGATAAACGAATTTTGATGGAAGAGAGGGAGAAACCTGACCTTAGTTGGAATGATCCAACTCTTGCAGTCTCTTCATTTGTTGATTGTTTTCAATATACAGTATATTATAGCAGGGGTGCGCAAGGGGGGGCCTTTTTATTTAACCCCCCCCCCTAAGGTCAAAAAGTGTGATTTGGCCCCCCCTAGGATCGAAGGAAAAATTGGGCAAAAAATTGACGCCGC
>JAQGBD010001635.1:0-14462 GCA_034698165.1 Punctoribates punctum | reverse complement strand
AGTCGGAATTAAAATACTCCTTAGTATGTGATTCGGACACATCCGAGTTCTTAGACCGATAGGACTGTCCATTAAGAACTTGAAAACGACTAACTTTTGCTTCTCTGGTTATGATTCAGTCTTCTCTTTTCGCATGACTGCCGGCCCCTCTTCTGATGCGATTTTCAATATAATTCAATTATAATTCAAAAATCGTTAAATCGTCGCATTTGT
Source organism: Punctoribates punctum (assembly GCA_034698165.1). Lineage (NCBI taxonomy): Eukaryota > Metazoa > Arthropoda > Arachnida > Sarcoptiformes > Punctoribatidae > Punctoribates > Punctoribates punctum. The sequence continues at coordinate 14,249 of JAQGBD010001635.1, read as the reverse complement.
ATGAATCGTCTGATTTGTCTCTTCACTACTCTTCACTACTCCACAAAACTCAACGTTTCATTGAATTGATGTCATCGAGGAAGAGACCAGTTCTATGAATAAGTGTCTAACCCTGTCCTCTATTAGTACATACATATGAATCACTTTAAAATACTTTCTGAGGGATTTCGACCATATTTTTCATAACTTTACTCAAAATTACAGTAATTTGACGATAATTCAGTTTAACTACTGTTTTATAGAAATGTAATCCTGGATAATTCAATTCTAATCTGCTATTATTGTCAGAAAATAGAAGAAACCTTTTATTCAGTTCCCAATCAATCGAAATATTAGGTGAAATGGCAGACAATCCATAATATCTTTCATTTGATTAGATGTGAAGAGAAATCCTTCACCTGTCGATGTGGTGCTCCTTAACTAATGAAACTCTTCTTAGATGTCTGTCTGAAGAACAAACTTCCGAATCGAGGAATACGAGTGCTTTTGGTCACAGATTGAGGCAATTTGTCAATAAAGAGGACTCACTTCTACTTCTATTTTCTGTTCCAACGTCTGAAGAATAGCTGTAATTGAGATTTTGATTGGATTTCAATCCAACGTTTCTCTCATAGAAATCATTTTCAAACATTTCTGTAAATCAAGTCATCAGAACTTAATTTAAACGAAACGAAAAACATTCAGAAAATGTCTAAAATTCAATTTGAAATTTCATTAATCAGTAAAATGTTGTTAAATACGAAATTATTTAAATTTCATTTCAATTTATATTCAAATTTCAGCTGAAAATTGAGATCAAAAGAAAATTTACGAAAAAATATATTTGAAGAGAAATAAAATTTGATTTCAGTTCAGAAGTTTATGTCTCGTAATTCAGTTTTATTTGACAGAGAATTGCGATTAAGTTTTCACTCAACAAATGTTTGGATTTATAGACCGAAAGTTTATTTATTGAAATTTGAATTTCGGTTTCAAATAATATTTTAATAAAAATAAGGATTTAGTCTTAAACTTGTTTTCCTTTTCATTCCTAAATTGAGCTGAAAATCAATAGTTTTTCATCAAAAACAGTCCAATAAATTAAATCTGCTTGTTCAAGAATTTTAGAGCAGAATATCGATCGAAGCTTTTCATTAGATTTTGTTGTATTTGATTAAAAGAAGTGCTGTTCATGTCTTACAAAAAAAATTCAATTCTTTTGTGAATTTTCCATATATTTGGCGCACATTTTATAATCTAATGTAATACGTCTTTACGTAAATTCTCTGACTTTTAAAGCACTCAAAGGTATTCCTTTCACTGTTTTTTATAGAAAACTTAATTCTCGTCTAAAATGTTTCTTTACTTTCGTTTTTATAGCTAAGAATTTTTGATTAGCATTTTTTTCATCAGACAAACTTTCAAATCTTCCTTATCCTAAGACTTGCTGATGAGAAATGTACTTTTCTATAGAGTGCAGACAAAATTCATGTAAAAACCTTTGGGCGAAAACACAATAATAGAAAAGTTGTTTCATTTCTAGTGAACTACTCTTTCGATTATTCAATAAATGTTTGGCTCATAAGAGGAAGAATGTAATATATATTATATGTTATCTAATATAACGAGTATTTCCTATATTATGAGTACTTGAATCAACTCAAATCTGAATAAATGTTTGTATTTAAGATTCACTCATTAAATACACATTTTTAGAGCACTTCTGATCGTTATTTTAATGAACTTTTTTGTGAGTTTATTGGGGGCTATGTTTGGAGTAATCAAATAGAAAAGTGAATGACTTTTCAAAACAAATGATGTTTTCCAACATTTTCTCTCATTTTCCAGACTTTTGATCCCTTAAATGAATCCACAAATTAGTTAAAAATTCAAATCATTCATTAATTGGCAAAAAGTGAATCGTTTTGTTTTGAATCAATCTTCTCGTTGTTTACACTAATCCTGTGCTAAATATAGGAATGAGTGAACAAATCTGTGAAGTGCCATAGACTGAGGGCACCGCACAAATAGTCTATCCTAATGAATATCGAGGAGCAAAATCTCAATCTCTCTTCTATTTTGTGTATGAGTCGGGTCTTTGAGCCGCAATTATTTGTTGACTGCCTTATCGATCAAATGCAGTGAATTCGTGTTTAAAAAATTGCATTCAATGCTGAATAATACTATCGATGTCGTCGTCGACAGTCCCCCGCCGTTTCAACTCCACTCTTAGAGGGATGTGTACTCTAATACCGAATTCATTCAATTTGTAGCTATATTAAAGCTGAAGCCCAAGCTCAAATAATCTATTGATGATCAGAGAAGGGGTTTATCTAATCCTCAACTTTGGGAAAATGAATTTAATCCATAATATTTCGAAATTGGATTTATATTCAGTAGATTGACATTAAATTTTGATTTCAACACATAATTTGATTTGATTTAGAAATTATTCAATATTGTTTGGAAATTAAATATGTTGAAGATCACCTTGCTCATCTGTATAGTATTAGTGATGTTATAAGGAGTGCTCATTCCAGTAGTTTCCACAGATTTGCGATTCTGATCAAAAAGTGTCGCATTATTCGTATTATTATTTATATCCAATACAAGAGAAGAGAGAAAACTAATAAATGAGAAGAGTTTTGTTCTATTGTTAGCCTTATATAACAATAAAGCCCTGACTACCCACTGAACAGACCCTACAATACTTGTCTGACATTACAAACCAGGAAAGTTTAATCAAAGCAATGCTTCAAATCATAGCTAATGAAAAATTCTTCCCTTTCCTGACATTCAATCAAATTATTAAACAATTGATTGTAAAATACATTTTGTTGAATGTATTCCTCAATGGGAATCAATTGATGTTGCATGTTAATGTTGACCAGTGTTGACCAGAGATGTTCATCGATGTAGATTTTCAATCGATGTAAGTCTTTGTGGAAAATCATTGAATTAGTCTTTGTGTGCAAATAGAAAATTTCTATTAGAGAATGGCTTTGAGTTATGATGAACAATGAGCAAGGTGCAACACACTGGTGCCACCACTGGTGCCTTCATTGCCAATCCGTTCCATTGAAGTAAGATTAGGTGAAATGTCAGTTATTTAGTGGAACAACAGAAGAGCCGCAAAAGTGTCTCCTTTATAATGATTAGGTCTCCGTCACAATGACTTCCAAACAGAATATTTTCAAAGATATCGTTGTTTTTGTTGTAAGTAATGATTAGTCGGCGTTCAAAGTGTAGTAAATATAACAAAACCGAAAGCAAAGTCTGGATCACAACTGAGATGTTATGTCAAACAAAAAACAAGTTATCTCTGGTCTCAGTTATATGCCATACAATACAGTCGTCACCAGAATATGGACTTTTGTCCGCACTTTTTGTCATATTATCGGAGCGATCGCTTACCAGTGCAATGACCCAAATTAGGCTGACTTTCCCTTACAGAGAGTCCCTTCCATTCTAACACATATTAATAGAAAATGTACTATCTGCAAATAATATAACAGTTAGAGGACAGCAAACTCTGCATGTTTTCCTCTGATAACTCCAATATTATTGATCATTGATTCAACTCTTTCCATAACATCTCTCATAATATTAGAGAGATTTTGAGTTAAAATCCATTCGTAATGTTTGACGAATGAAAGTACATATCATTGATATCATTGAAATGACATAAAGTCTGAAATGACGCCGATATGCAAATAAGTGCTTAATTTGATTCATTCAAATATATTTATAAATGCGGTTCAACTCAACTATTAGGAGAAGAGAATAAATGCTTTCATTTTCTGTCTCCAAAGTGACTCAAACGTTGGCTAATAAACGACAGACTCTCGTCTGGCAAAAGCCCCGCTTTTTTCGTGTTGTGTCGCCTTATATTAGAAATATTTAAATCAATTTTTTTGTCCAATTGGTTGACAGACGCACGCGATTCGCGACAAACATCCAAATGAAAAAATACTTCTCTCCCTTCGCTATAAACTTTTAAAATGAGAATTAAACTCGTTTTCAGACTTTTTTCAATTTTGAAAAACTCTTCATTAGTTTTAAAATTTGAATATAAACCACAAAATAATTCTTTAATTAATCTAAATTTTATTTCTGAAAAAATTAAAAAAGAAAACATTCAAAATGCTTAATCTCTTTATACAATGACCTAGCTCACTTATTCATTTCAAATCGATGAAAGATATTGTCTAACATTATTTGAATGAACAGATTTCAAATCAATTTTCACATTAAAACTTACATAATATGCGATAAAATTAATAAATGAGCCAAAGATTACAATCTCTGACAATATGATAACGAAATTATTGAACACGTTATGAATGGCTTGATCCTTTTTTCAGTTTATTAATCTTCCTGACAGTCGACCATAAATTTAAAGCGATTTTCAACTCATTTTTCATAAGTGAAGTCAAATTCAAAACATGTTCTGAATTATTGATAATCTTTTGATGATTTAATTTTTGATTAAATTTTCAAATAATTCGTTAAAGAATTGAATTTAAAACATTTCAAAGATTGTAATCAATTAAAAATAAAATTCAAAAATCACTCATTTAGTGCACTCCATAGAACTCTATGTTCTAAAGCTTTGGAAACGTTTATCTTTTATTTCAAATGTATTCCAGTAGTGCTATAAAAAGATTTTTATCAGTAACCATGTTCAAATTCAGTCAAATAATATTTTTCGGATATTAGCCTCAAAATATTCATTTGTAGAAATAGTTTTTGACGTTATCTCAAAAAGTTTTAAATGTTTATCAAAATCACAATCTTTTTAAAAAGTTTTATACAAATTAATTGTTCGATAAATTGATTAAAATTTATTTAAGCAAAAGAAAACATTTATTTTAGTCTTTTGCTAAGAAATGTGTTGAAATTGAAATAATTTAATATATTTGATGACATTAGAGATAAATGCACTAAAAGTTTGTCTAAAATATTAGGCAACAAAGGAGGACATCATATCTTAAATATTACATAAACTAGAATTGAATTTTGTTATATTCGGACCGAAGAAGAGCTGAAAGATTATGTGAAAAACGCATTTAATGCAAATAAAGGCATTTGTCTTCATTGCATCTTAAAGAGGAGCCAAATAAATACAAGCCATAGATATATACCCTCGAGATTTGAGATATACTTCTTTTACACTGACTTATGAAACAAAACAAACGATTTTTTGTTGCAAAAAAGTAGTTCTTTCAGTTTGTGTCGACTTATCAGTAGTGATGGAGTCGGAGAAAGTAAAAAATGTGAAACAACTGAAGTAAAGTCGACTCTTATTTCCTGTAAAACTATTGTGTTTTAAGTATTGCAGTGTTTGTGGTATTCGTGAAAAAGAATAATCGAAAAAAGTCTGACAGCGATTGGGGGCGCTTTCCATAGAGTCCTCTCCATTGGAGTTAGAGGTTAGGTGGGGAACGGTTAGCACATATTCACTGTTAGTTCTGTGCGCTCACAACACACGACAGAAGTGAATACATTGAGCATTGGATCGCATTTAAAGCAAACTTCAGTTCTGTTCTCTGTCCGCATGACTCGAAAGCGCCGAAAACTGATCGCATGTATGGCTGTTGATGTCAGTCGAGTGTTGTTCCTCACAAACAGTGGACTGTTATAAATGTGTGTAACTGTGCCATCACTTTGCCATCACTATTGCCATCACTAATGCAATCAAAATCACAAATCTTTGCAAATATTATTCATTTTTTTATACAAAAGTGAATTGAAAGCCACAAAAAATGTTTGATATGTTTGTTGTTATATAACGATTGGGATTAAGGATTAACTCAATTCTATTGCATTTTCGTTGTGAGGATTGACAGAGAAATGTCAAACTCCAGTGTAATAGTCGAGGGATGTCTTAAATTTCGCGACGGAAAAAAGGTATTCTCTCTTCCAAACAAATTCCTTACTTCAATAAAATTGGTTGGCTTTGCAGTGGAAGTCGAGGTGGGCCCTCATCACTAAGCTCTCTCCTGTCGCAGGTCTGTCCAATTAATTTCGACTTAAAAGCATTTCTATCATTCTTTAAAACCGAGTTATTTATTAGAAACTCTTTAATTGCTTTTGTTATTCGTCTAATTGTGAAGAATTGCAATAATCGGTAATTTATGAATAATTTCTCAAAAATTGGTTAATTGGAAGTTCGCATGACTTGAAAGGAAAGCCTATTTTTGTTGCCCCAAATGATTATGTTTTTCTGCTCGAATGCAATTCAAATGTCCATTCGTTGCAATCAATTATAATTTTGATTCAAACCTCTGAGCGCTTCCAGAATTTGTAGACTAATGTGCTGAACGTGTAGAGCAAAGTGAGGGCAGACCCATAGCAAGAGGCAACTAAAGGATACAACTAATGAAGCTATCAGTGGTGTCGCCCTTCACTTGTTCTATGGCTTTGTCTAACTCTGGGTATCTCTCTGTCATTTATGAGCCATAGTTTGCGTCACTAAAAGACCATATTTTATATTTTTGTATTTCTTGAAGCGTGTGCTCCACGACCGGCCCCCACAGGCACTCTCACCCTCAGTTGCCTTTATGGGAGGCAACGACCGATAGGGAGAACTTTTGTATTCAAATCAATGCACAAAAAGTGGGACTTATTGTTAGAAAGTCTATACGATTTGGGGCCCATTCAGAGCCCATTTGTGCGCTCATATGAGATGACCATCAGATCAATGCCTCAAATCGAGACAAAAATCAAAACTCATATTCAAAGCTAAAAATTGGTCAAAAAGTAATGCCTCAAAAAAATTAATAGAAATGAGTGAAAAAAACAAATGATTTTGATATAAGGTTAGAGTATTTTATGGATGACTTCAGACCCGATAACAGATCTGTTTTGGGACTTAAGTTATTCTTTTACAACACATTATCGATAGCTATACGACAGCCTCCGACCGAAGAATGTCGTAAACATCGGGACTAAAGCCCTACTAAAGCCATAAGTGACAGATATGAGTGCAGTTATCTCCAGTTCTTTGGTTTCTTATTTCACTTTTGGCGTCGTTTTTGAATATAAGACTTTTGAAGAGCTCTTTAATTGCAATCTTCTGTTCAAATATTGAAGATTCGGAGCATTAGATCCGAAAACACGATTACCTCTCACTTAATACAAACGGCTGTTCCTTATTTCCAATCATTTAATGGCAGCCACTAATGATTACATCGTTTGTAACTTTCGACTAAATTATCTCCAATTTTCTGTTCGATTCATTTACACCTAATTTCGAGTTTTTTTTCTTCACCGAATCATTACATTTGATGTCTTCGTCCGAATCATTAATTTTTGATTTTATTCATTGATAATTGTTGAAGAAGTTGAAGGTATTGAAAAAAACTGAAGATAAGACTCATCAAAATATTTCACAACTTATTTCTACTCTGAAATTGAATTTTTGAAATACTTTTTCAGTCAATTTTCAACTTTAATATAGAAATATTCACTATTTTATAAGCCATTGGTTTTCTATTAGATATTCTTTCGGTGTTTGTCTGAGTTTTGGCCATAATTTTCAGATTTGAATACATTTCCGACTTTTTTATGCAAATGAATTGACTCTCAATTATTGGAGTATAGACTCAATGCTCTCAACTCTGAAATGATTCAAAGTTTGAATGTTTCAGTCATTCACTGAATCTCTTATGTATTCCATTTGCGATTCAAGTAGTGCTGTGCTCTCTATGATGTGCTCTCTGTCTGTTGGACTCTTCATAACTACATACTCTCCAATAGCTTATTGATTAAACAAAAGTTATTTTTTTCTCGAGACAAATATAAAGGGCATATGTGGAGCAAACTTGATGTTGTGATTCGGGGCACACCACAGGTTTGACAAATTGTTTGGTCTCTCCAATTGTCTGAATATATAACAGTTGGTAATACTTATAATTGCTTTATTCATAATTCAAGCCAAACGACTCGATTCATATTATAATTGGTGAGTCTTCCAGTTTTGGTGAATCCATTCCATGTAATAAACTATCCATAAACTGATCCAATCATAGCTTTTGTCCGAACAGTCGTTTTCCCTATTTTTGTATATATTTGTCAGACATTTACTACTTTTTGTTGAATTTATTTCCTGTTTCTCTCCTTTTATTCTGTGATCGTTAGCCATAATAAATGTCGGCTCTTCTCAACTGATAAGAGGCGGTCAGACATAACTTGCAATGAATGAGTCCTCAGAATAGAGCTCTACTCTAAACCCGATTCATAGTTGGTTTCGCTTTAATTATTTGAATCACTCGATGAGTATTTCCATTTGAAACCCATCTGAAAGTGGAATCCAATTCAGTTCATTAAATATAATTTCTTTGAAGACAATTTCATTTGCATTTCTCATTTGTCGCGAGTATCTGATCAGACAATTGCTCTCATCTGAAGTTCACTTCAATTTGATTGGTTCGGAGCTCTTGTTGTTGGGCTTCACTCCAAATACTCGGCATTTCTGTCGCCAATAAATTTCTAATTGATTTTTGTGCGAATTTATTATAATTAATACTAATTTGGAGAAAGAATTTGAGACAATTAGTATGAAAAATGATGTTTTGCTTCGCATTAATTCAAAGATAACTCGATTTGCATTCTTTGCAGAATCTGATCAAAAGACAAGAAATGTTAATCGGGAGCCAAATCAGACATTGCTTTCCTTTCGGGCCATATCTCCAAAATAGGTTTTGATGAATAGATGACACGACTCGACAGTTGTCTCGAGTGTCGCGACATTTTGGCAGCACTTCATTAGTTATCTGTTAATTGTTCGATAAATTATATGATTTCGATATAACTGTTCGAAGAATATTATGTTTTTATTTGTGACAAATCCGTCGACGAATGTCTCCTCACGTATTAGGAATGGTATCACAAATACTCTTATAGTTTGTGATTCGCGAAAATAAATTCGTGTTTTTTTAGAAAAACATATGTTTTTAAGAGAGAAAGTATTCATTTAAGAGACGACACAAAAAATATAATAAATGTTTCGACTAATGTCATGACTTTCGCAGACAAACGACACGACGCCGTACTTATAGTCAAAATATAACGTATAATATATTTTCTTTTAATATATTATTTAATATATAAACAGTATTTTTTAGAATTAATGGTATTTATGTCTCCCAAAGAGATTCAATTTATTCCCAAAATGAAATTGAATTAGAGTTATGTGAAGAGAAAGTTTTTAAACAACCCGTCATATAATATAATATCTACATTAGACTCAAGGATTACAACAATCTATTCATTTCAAACTTCAATTGAATCTTAATTTCTTCCATTTAATGCATTTTGGTTTAAAGTTCTAAACATAAGAGAATGTCATAAAAAAAATATTCAGTTTAAGAACCGGTGGTTCAGAGTCGATGTAATACAGTGTTCAACAAAAATGTGTTGAACTGTTTTTTTAAAGTAAGATTCGTATACGTCGTATACGACACTTATATATATTAACTAATATTTCGATCGAATTTCAGCACTTTTTCTATGGCTTTAAATTTTGACAAAAAATATTGTGAACGAAAGCTTTTAGGCGCCAAACAGCTGCTCCATCACCAGAACCCAGACGGCACTCGATTGGCACTTAGACTCCGAACACTGCTTTTACCAAATATTCGGATAACTCTCCGACCAAACGCTTTACAATCTTTTGTATGTAATTACAATTTCAATGAACTTTTTTAAGTTAACAATAACTTGAGTTTAGACGAAGTAAAGCACTTTATATACAGTAATTCTATTTTATTGTCCATATATTATACTCTTTGCCATCAGATGTTTGCTGAGCTGTTAGACTACTCTTCCAATCACTGCTTTGATCTGAATTTTCCATTAATTGACTGTTTATTCAATTAAACAAATAGTTTGCACTCCGATCCAGAATTCAATTGATTTGAATGGACTGAAAATTTCAAATTTAAATGCGAATGTGTTTTGTCTCAAACAACAAACCCGTCATAATATTCACCGATTCCTCAAATTCTGAATTAACTTAAACCATATTAATTAGGAGTTGTTGTCGTCTAATCTTATTATAGGAGTGAGGGTTGGCTTCTGTTTACTGATTTCACACTCCAATGAATACTAAATAGAAATTTGCATTAATTTAATTATTTTTCAATTTTCATAGTTTATCGCAATAAATACCTTAATTAAGTAAATGAGGTTTAAATTATTCAAATGTGTGACTCATTTCTTAATTCATTAAAATTCTATTCTCATTCAAATTGTGTTAATTGGATCGATAAAACAGTTTGTAACAAAGTATCTAGCTTGTTTATCAAATTGGTTTTATGCAGTGCTGTTCATATTTATGGGACGCATCATATTTTTCTATTCATTATAAAGAGGATTAAAACCAGTGGTATACTAATCAGAAGTGCTTCTATCAAATCATCCTAGATTCTATTGATATGTTAATTTAAAAATAGGTTTTCAAATTTTTAATTGAAAATAAGTTCCAAATTATAGTAATTTAAAAAAGAAATGAAAATTTGTTAACTTGCAACTTTGAAATAAATGAACGAATTGAAAGTGGAATTAGTTTAATGAGAAGATATACCATAAATCTCAGTCATATCCGCAAAAAAGACTATAAATTGAGTGAAAGAACAAATAGTTTGAGTGCACTTCCCTTCAGTTTTTTGTTGTGAATTGTGTTAATGTATGCGAATTATGCGCTGAGTCCACACTTTTAATTAAACACAGAATCAGAGCTCAATTCCTCTGCAAAGCATTGTTTTACTCGAAAATAGTATCACTTCTTGTCTTGTATTCCAATAATGCATTCATTTTTTGTCGGAGTTCTCCTCCTCTTCTGAATACTTCAATTTGTTATTATATTAACGGAGCAAACATTTGAGACACAAGGGGTATAACCGATGCATCCAATGGGCCTTCAAAACAAATTGAATCCCTTGAGTTTGTCACAGAAAGAGAGCGAAGGGTTGCAAAAACTAAAATTATCCGCAAAATTAGCCTTATTTGCCATTCAGATGAGATTCCAATGGAGTTCCATAGACTAAGGATCTTGGCAATGGCTGCACATGTAATGCAAAAATCTTGTTTTTGTTGCGTCTAATAAGTTATATAACGTTAACCACGTGTTGACAAACTGAGCGAAAAAGTCTTCCAGACTTCATATTAAAAGTCTGTCGATTTGTTTCAGTATTGGAGTGGACGGGAGTCTAATATAATTCAAAGCTTTGCAAACAAGACAGTCGTCTAACGTTTGATCGGAGAGTCTGTTGTGTAGTTTACTAAACAAATTCTGGTCTTTCTCTCTAATAACTAAATGATTGATAGTATACTAACAAAAGAAACCCAATATAAGGACCAGAAGCAGGAGATTCAGTTCGCCGAACACCAACTCATCCCTTAAGGAGGCTTTCGATTAAGAATTAGATCCAAACTTATAAAGTATTTAATTTAATTTTTCTCTTCCAATGTTTATTGACTTAAGATTTAATGATTTAATGACTCATTATTTCTAATTTATTGACTTCACTGTAGAACTCATTGCTTAACAAATTTTTTACTCTTAATGAATAACTGATTACTTTTGAGACAAACGTTTGGATCATAAATATTGTATTTTATGCGAAGTCTTCAATTTGTTGATGTCTTGAGTGTGTAGTTCGGTTCGGTAGTCGGTCTCCAAAGAGAGAAGGCTTTCCTGCGAAATGTGCCACGAATTTAAGTCTCAAAACTGTATGAAAAGTTGTAAATCGAAATGGAAGTGACATTTTGGTCACTCACTTACAAATGTCTGTTCCTCTGAATGCGATATTTATTTTTCACTCTTTCCATACTTCATCTCACTTTGAATTTCAGTTTTTCTGAATTCCAAAATTTTTTATCGATTGCCCAAATACCAAATTGACAAGATGATTTAGCCTTACAATTAGAATAATGAATTTTATTTATTTATTTATTAAACCCTGGTGATAAAGTTGAGAGCTTATACTTATTTGCTTTTTTGGTTATAATTTAGAGAAAAAATAAAGTGAGAAAACGTCCGTTTCTTTTATCTCTTTATTTAATGAATTAATTTATTGCTACAGATTGTAGACAAGTTGTCGGTTGCTTTCATTGATGCCATTCCCTGGTATTGATCGACGACTGAATGTTTTGGCAAATATTTGGCTCCATTTCAAACAATTTTATTATTTAATCCAACGATTCTGTTGAGTAGAAACAAATTGAACGCATTTTTCAGAGGAATTTCTCTAATTTTAATTATGATGTGAGTAATCCTCATATAAACGCTTCGATATATTCATTGCTTTTGATTTCAGTTTCGATATACTGTTTGTAAGGCTTATAATTAAAAGTAGACTTTTGCGGACAAAACACTATTATATGTTTTGTATTCGCAGAAAAAGTGCTTTTTATATAATGCAATCATCGTATATGTCGTGCAGACACTAAATTAATGTTTGGCCAAAAGCTACGAACATTATTAGAGATATTCATCATTAAAGAATGGTTGGCCTCTTCTATAAGTATTGCTCCAAAGTATCATTTCAGGCACTGCTCTCTCGCTCTCTATCTGATCGACAAATAGTGTATTACATGAGAAACACGATATACTGGTATCGAAAAAATTGTTCAAATCTGTGGATCAAATTTATTGATCGATTTGAGGGAAAATATCTTCAATATTGAGCTCCTCTTCCTTTGATTTAATATCGAACGCTTTAAAAACTGTCCCTCACCATTTATCTCTAATGATTTGGGATTTGAAAGAACATATTTGTAGTTTGAATCTCAAAATATGTGTTGAAAATTATCTGTTAATTTTGACTTTGAAACAAAAATAAAATAATTTCAATTTCACCAAAACATATGTTTGGCATCAAATGAAACAAATGGAAGCAATTGTCTGCTATTTTTCTAACAAATATTGGAAATGATTTAATGTGTCAAAAGGCACGCCATCATGAATGCCATCATAAACGCTATCAATGTTTTAATGCATTTTCTAATACAAAATGCTCTGAATTTTGAGTAATAATATCAGTGATGCAAAACATTATTGATTTAATCTGAAGTCTGAGTCACAAAATACGATAAGCCCTCGAAAAAATGCATAAAAACATAGGAAAAGGCTTTCGTTTTTGTTTAGCAATACATTTATGTGGACATGAAATCCAGTGATTTCAGGGAAAACCATTCCTCCAAAGTTGAAACGCTTACAAACGTTTGCATCGATTGCTTTGTATTAGATTTTTGGTATTTATTGTGAAATACATAACAATGACTGAAATGTAATAAAATGCAGACAAACAAAACACCGGTCAATCTGAGGGCCCACTGTTTTCAGAGAATAACTTTGGGCTATATTTTAGGAGTTGTTAAGGAAATGCGTTTTCACTAAAGCAAGAAATAAAAACATTTCTTCTCTTTATTCGCAAAATTTTCATTTCATTACAATTCATCCGTGAATTCAATATTAATAATTAAATTAATATAAACGTTGAGCTCATATCTCAAATAATATCAATAAAAAGGTTTTATTATTCTATGATTCATACGTTTATTGAATTCTCATTAATTTTCGATCTAAATATAGTAATATTATACCATGTTACTTTATTTTAATAATGTTTGTGAATAGCTTCAGGTTAACATGGGATAAATGAATTTCTACCCATGTCTTCGCTGAACAACAATATTAGAATAGTTTTATCAGAAAATATTGATTTATCGATAACTGCCTCCAAAAGTCAAAAGTATATGAAAAGACAAATTCAGAGAATTTTTTCCATCGGTTTTCATATATTTCATCCGAAAATCCACTGAATATTTGATCTGTAGATAAAAACTTCAAAACTCTTTAGACTCGGAAGTGTTGATCCTTTTATTCTTTATGACGAATCAAAGTTTATATACGCCATGAATCCTATTTGAATGTTCATCCGTTTCCTCAATTCTCTGTTCCCCTTATTCGGAGCACATTATGGTTTTGCCATATTTTGTGATAAATAAATCAAAATATAAATATCGATGTCTTTTCCCTCTATTATATATTTGCCGCTTATTATAAATCTCACAATTTTTGCCAAATGGTTGCGAATTCTATAAATGGTGTTCCAGTGCTTACACTTTGAAATGTTTTGTCGAATCCAAACACATATGTCTTCAACAGAATATATATTATATTTACGGCTTTATTCATAAATCAGAATATATTTGAATTATTCAATAATTTGGTACATAAGCTTAAGTGATTTGAGCAGGAT
>JAQGBD010001634.1:0-14471 GCA_034698165.1 Punctoribates punctum | reverse complement strand
GAGAGAGAGAGAGTCTATCTATGGCTGAAAATTTTCCATCAGATGTCTGCAATTGAAGGACAGATTAATTAAGACTTTGAACTTCAGAGTGAAAACAAATTAATTTATTTAATTAAAGAAAATTAAGACAAAACTGATTTGAAATTCGAATGAATTAATAATTATTTATCAAATGACTCGACCCATAAATACTGAGGAATCGCTTGATTCAGACGACACTTGAATTTGAAGAAAACCTAATTTGGAATAAAAGTCGAATAACTTCTTATCTGAAGTGGAAATCTCAGAATAAATTCCGACCGAACCTGCAATCAGAGGATGGCTTCAGAGAGGAATTCAAATGAATGAATGAATTACAGACCGTTTGCTTTGAGAGCGGCTATAATGCAGGCGAGGATTCTCTTGGGAACACTTAAGTCCATTATATGCGGCAAAAGACTCATTTTAATCACCGAAGGATGGCTTTTGAGAATGTTCTCCGGTATGACACAGACTTCACTCTTGGAGTGCATATCATTGATAAGTTCTTCGACGGCAGATAACTTTTGTCCAGCGCTTAGCTTTTCCAAAGGAGCCGGATATTTGCGATTCAGTTCCGGAGTCCACGAGATCTCAAGTTTTTTGTTGAACTGTTGGGCGTCTAATGCGGCCAAACCGTAGCCACAAATTCCCATCTCGTCCTCAACTATAAAACAGTACTCAGGGCTCAGAGTTAAGAACCCACCGATAAATCTGTCCATTGATTTAAAAATAAAATTAATATTCAATTAATTGAATTATTTTAGTTAAGACTTATGGAAACAAATGAATACTTACTTATCGCCGACAAAGTCGGAAAAGTCTTCAAAAGTGATGTTCTCTCTCTCCAAAGCATATGTTTTGCGACAGATTTCATAGACTGAACTCTCATCTGATTGAAGGTATGGTCTTATTGTATATATTCTACTCGAAGGAGATTCCGGTGCTTTATATGCGAATAAATCGCTAACTGTTTCCACCGGAAGTAAGCGCTGAAAATATTTAGTAAAACTTTCGTTAAATTTATACCTTTCATAAAAAAATTTAAAATTCAAATAATTTTACAATTATTTGGACTCTATTTAAATGAGGCCTCACCGAGAAAGGTATAGCTCGGAGAAAACCATCTGAGGTCTAGAATTTTGGAAAATACCCTCCCCTGAGATCGCGAAAAAATGGTGAGCTTAGGTCTAATTTTAGACAATAAACTCCTCCTATGGGGTTAACCCTAAAATGTTGTTTTTCGGCTAAATTCGGTTATTTGTGTTTAAATAGATATTGCTTTTAATTGAGCTTAAATTCAGTTCAAATGCCGTCAATTCGGCTAAATTACAGAAATTTAGCAAAAAAACTGCCCAAAAATTTTGGGCCATTTTTTTCTTCGGCTCAGGAGGGGGCTAATGGTAATTTTGTAGCTCGGCATGACCAGAGCCCATTGTTCCTTGTTTTCCCTGATTATACTATAAATAAGTGGTTTAAAACAGATAGTTTGCCAACTTTTGGGAAGCCGTCCAATAATAAAATTTATTGAATATACCTGTAGTTCGCCAGTGAGTCCACCTCTGAAAACCCAGGGTTCCTGTTCTCCGCTCTGGAACGCCTCTTTATATCCTTTGGAAAACCCTATTAAATGAATTGAGTGAAAGATTGTGTAATAAATTTTGAACTTTTAATCTAATAGACGGCCAGTGATTGCATCGCAAACACATATTTTTTTGATAGAGAAAAAGTTTTTCAATTTTTTATCACAAATTCATTTTGAAATGAGTTAAGAACGCTATTGAAGATGTGATCTGATATAGTGGTGGTCACTACTAGTGGTCAGCCATGAAATTGCTTTCAGAAAACTTAAAATCGCGAACGTATTGAAACTTACCTCAAATAAGTGATAAATAATAAGAGAATTATTTATAACTAAATTAAGACTAAAATAATAGTTAATAACAGTTAAATACATGTAAAGGCCGGTGCAATGAAACCAATCGGTTGGCTTAAAGTGGTTGTCGGCACTCTTCCCAGAGCTATGATAGAGAAAAATAGGAGCAGTTAATCGACTCAACTCATTGGTATTTCAATCAAAAGTAATTCTGACTATTGAAGTGATTCCAAGATTATAACCGAGAGTTAAAGGATTTTATTACTAACAATAGAAACCCTGATTTGTTTGAATAAATATTTCAATTTCTGACTAAATATAATTTCATTTAAAGACCGGTCATTACATTACATTCAGATTTATCATTTCTTTAGAGATCAGTCCATAAGGAGGACTGACTCAACAATTGTGTTCTTTTGGCGAAAAGATTCGTCAAAATTAATGATAACATCGAAAATATGAATAGTATTGAGAATATTGAGAATAATTATAATTAAGAACTTATAGAAACGATTGACAACTGAATCAATATTTCTAATTATAATAATTTTGATTTAAATTCTGAACAATTGTTTCAATCATTGAGTATTTCGGTCCAAATATAACTTCATTAGAGGGTCGGCAGAGGTATTGCCATTTGAGAATATAATACGAATAACTGATAGGAATGAGTCGGCAAACAATTGTCAGAATAGCAGCGCTTTTCATAGGATTGAAATGTTAAGAGAGAGTACATACCGAGCCATTTGACGTATGAATTGAGTAGAGATATCACTCCTTTCACGTCCCAAACATAGGGATACAAATCATATAAAAGGGATCGGTTTTTGCAAAACGTTAGACGTGTTAAGAGTCGTCCCACAGATGCAGTCATTTCATCGAATTTAGCGGCCCTTTCATACCATTCCGATACTTCTGGCCCTTCAGTGTCTGTACTTCTTTTTCTTCTATACTCAGAAACAACAAATCCGTTGCCTTTAAGCCAATGGAATTCGTTGAGAAAGTGGAGGGCGTGGGGGCCGTGCTCGAACGGCAGGTAGAACAGGTCCACCAACAGACTTATGTCCTCAACTGTCAACTGATTGCAGCGGTTCTCCTCATCCAACTCAGAGGATGTTTCCGTTTGCATGTCTTCAGCCGAGTCGACACTATTTGTCCCTTTTTTGTTAACCAATTCAGGGGTTGACTCAAAGTTTTCTGTTTTTAAGAGATTTGAGTCATCCATTTGAGCGTCTAATGTATGTTTCGGCGAACAGTTAGGACTTGGATTACAATCCATTGGTTCCAAAACCTGAGTCACATCTTTAGACATCGTCTCTATTGCACTCACTTCTGATACGTTTTCTTTTGTCGATTGTTTGGGAACTTCTTTAAATTCTTCCACTTCTTGAGCAGAAGCCAGAGATTCGGGTGAAATGGCACTCATTTCCAAAGGTTTGTCTTCAGTGGAACAGCTCGGCAAAGGATTTTCGCTGATTTCCAAAATGGGGTTAACAGCGGGTAATACCGGCGCTAACGGTAAGTGAAGAAAAGAATTGGAGCGACCGAAGGCTGTCTTCGATTTGTTAAATTCTGGTAACCAATCATTGATCGATATTTTGAGAGCTTTTTTCGGATGATAAGCATTAGGACTCAAATGCATTGGTATGTCTTCAATGGATCCGTTGTCACTCTCGGCTTCCAGTTTGATGTCAGCGCTGACAGAACTGAGCTGACACTTGGCATCAGCACTACATTTACTCCATTGCGCCAAAGTATGGATTGCAATGAAATTGGGCTCATATTCACAGTTGGGATTTGTGAGAACACCTCTCAAGTGAGGGATCAGATCAGTAGACCGTCCACTGTATGGCCCCAAAAATATCCTCTTTTGGTCGTAATCGTTGGCGTGAATGTTGTCCCAAATGAGTGGCGGTCTTCTCAACACTTCTGACAATTCTTGAATCGATTGAACAGTTATCGAATGGGATATTACTTTATTGCCGGTCCACATGATGTCGATCCCCTGCATTAGTTTATTCCCGATTGTATTCAAATATTCTGAGTTCAGGACATTGGGAGCAGCTCTTGAGGTACAATATTCTGTGGGACAGAAGATGAATCGGGGCTGTCCTAAGCTCTGGTAGACCTCATTGGATACGGAGACCTGAGCGCTGGCGAACGACTGGAAAACTTCTTTATCGGATTCACTTATTTCTGGTTCGATATCATCGAAGAGAAGAGCAAAAGCATTGCACCCAAACTGAGAGACCTGTTCCAACTTCCGTTTCAGACACAACATGTCTTTAGGGCTCGAGTAAGAGATGTCCAGACCGGGGGACAGGGCGTAAATCAGCTCAATTGAGTTCTCTTTGGCAACACTTACTAAGGAACTCAACTGCTCGGCCTCTCTGTTGGATCAGTTAATAGATTTAATTGTATGTGAATTGTGATAATGTCTTACTCGACAGTATAGAGTTCCCTCCAATAGGCCCTATGCTTGAGGTCATCCTTAGGAGCGTACATATATGTGTTTAAACCGAATCGTTTTAACCTGAAGTCATTAATAGATTAATAAAAGACTTTTTAACGAATAAATGATTACTTAATGAAGAGGTCTTTGCGCTGTTCAGCACTCCAGGGCCTGCCGTAGAAACCTATCCATTAAACCATAGATTAGTTCTGTTTCTAAGTTTCGGTAAACTCTTCATACCTTCGACGACACCACACATGAAGTTATCATTTGTTGGATTAGTCTTAGAGTTGGGATTGGAATCGATTACTGAAACGCATTCGTCAACCATTTTGAAGATATCACTCTTTTATTGATTAATTGATTTCAATAAATATTATATTAAATTGAATTCTTTGATATCGATATAAATATTAATTAAATCGATTTGTTTACAAATAATATCACAATAATTAGAAAATAAACAAATATTTTACAAATAAATTAGAAATAATCAAAAGAGACGTCAAACTGAAGGAGTGGTTAACTCTGTGAACAACAGTGTCTCCGGTAGAGCCCATTCACTGGCAATCATTGGCCACTCATATCACTCTCACTATTAGTCAGTCCCTAATATTTCACTCCTTTTCAGTCGACTTTCTCCAGTTTTCTTTTCAAATAGTTTTTCTTTAATTTCAAAATTCACTCTGAATTTCATTTATTAGAAAGTTTAGCACTTTTTACATATTTTTCTCTTTTTCTGATCATTTTGTTAAACAATTAAAACTTTGGTTTCATTACTAATAAATTATTACAAATTATTAGCTAAGCTATTGTCAAATTGAGATAAGAGCATCACCATGGTCTATTGGGGGGTATATTGGGGGTCTATTGGCCATAGTGTGCACAACCATGAATTGTGATGGCTTTACATTTCACAAATTCTGGTTCTCTTTAGTTGTTGAATGGGTTGAACCGTTGAATGGTTCTTGTTTAAATTAATCACAATATGATCAATTAAAAAGAAAGTTGTTCAAGCTTAATTCTGTGTGATTTGTAAAATTGACAAGCTCTCTCAGGCAATTTGAAGTAAGTTCGTAAAAAAGGAACATGCACATTTCCGTTATTTCAATTATTTATTAATAATGAATTCAAGTTTTACAAAAATAAAGAATATCTATCTGTCAGTCAGGTTTGACCAAGATCAGGTTACCTTTAGTCTTAGCTCATGCCCCAAAAATACTGTACCTTGATCAAATAAGTCAACTTTAGAGTCTAAACTTAACTCTGAAAAATTGAGTATTTAATTGAAGCACCAGAGCACCAAGGTTACGCATAAGTTGAGAAAAGAAGTTTCTGATTAATGGCTTACTTCAGTTATGGATGTTTTGGAAATTGGCTCAAAATTCTCAATTTTTCACAAAATATTCAAAAATTCAGCAAAACTTTCATTCGATGGAAAAAAAAGTTATATTTTGCCCTGTTTCAATTTCCATTTAAAAACTAATCTTTTGGTAGTTAAGTTTCGATTATTAAAAAGAAAGTTATTTAATTTGTAATCTTTCTGAAGTTCAAACTTCGGGGTAATTAACCTGAGCTTTGATTAAATCAAATTTTATTTATTAATTTTTTTTTGGTCAAAAATATTTAATAAATTGGAGGATATTTTCCCTCTTTTTACACTTTAGTCTTTATTAATGAAAACGGGATTTATAAAACTGAAATCTGTTGAGCACTATGTGAACAAAGTGTGAGAAAGTGTGATGCATGACCACGACCATGACTGCCATCATTATGACCATAATGATTAAGAGAAATTATGAGCATGGTCATTTCATGAATCATTTGAAAATCGGAGTAATTTGTGTGAACTGCAAGTGTTGTGAAGTGATTTGAGTGAAGGGACAGCGCATGCGCTCCACTGATGTTAATGTACTGAAAGTGTCACTCATTTTATTGAGATTTCAGTGATTTAAGAGTTAATCAAAATCTAAATCTTTTCCTTTAAATCGATTTGTTTTCAATCAATTGTTTCAAAAATGTATTTATGATTCAATTGAAGTTCAATTTACTGGAAATCGTCGGCAAATTGACTGCAGTTTGAATTAAAATTAGCGAAGTGTTGGTGTTATGGCTCGAAGACACGGTCGAAGCCATTCCTCTAATGACCAGAGTTGGCATCGACCCCATCGGTCCCACCAATCGGCCCATAATTCTGGACACTCGAGGCGTGAAAATGCAATCCTTCACAGTTTTGAGGATGAATTTTCGTTCATTTCACCTTGCCTCAAATACTCCCTCTTCTTCTTTAATCTTATATTCTGGGTAATTTTAGTCAAAAATTCAAACAATTGATTAATGATTTGATCCAATGGTTCAGTTGATAGGCGGGACACTGATAGGTCTGGGCGGTTGGTCTTTCCTCGAGGAATACAACCAGACTTTACTTAAAGTGCAGAACATTTTGGACATAATCTTGCACATATCACTGGCCCTTATGGTTGTCGGAGGAATCATCTTCGGGATGAGTTTTGCCGGTTGTTTGGGTGCTCTCAGAGAAAACCTCTGTTTACTGAAACTGGTATTCAATTGATTGACGAAATCTGATTCAAAGTAACTCTCATTTGTTTCTTAGTATTCATTAATGCTTTTACTGCTATTCGTTGGAGAAGTGATTCTATCGACCGTTGCCTTTGTTTTTCCCAATTCCTTCTCATATTATCTCAAAGAAAGTCTTTCAAAGGACCCGATTATCAAATACAGAGACGACTCGAATCTCCAGAACCTGATTGATGTCATTCAAACTGAGTTCAAATGTTGTGGTATTTCCGATAAGGGATATAAAGACTGGTATTTATTCTTTGATTTCCCGAATCTCAACAATATTTTTAATGTTTTTTAATTCAGGTCTCGAAACATATATTTTGAGTGCAATCAGACAAACCCGAGCCCTGAGCGATGTGCTGTGCCTTTTTCCTGCTGCAGAAATGCCAGAAATTTTGACGTAAATACTCATCAAAACTATGATTAAAATGATTTGATTGGAATTATTGTGTTGTTTAGAGCGGACTCATAAACATAATGTGTGGATATAATGTACAGAACATTAGTTCCGTCGTTGAGGTCAACAAATATATCTTCACCCGGGGCTGCATCGAAGCCATAACTGAAATAATAGAACGCAATATGAATTTAGTGGCCGCCGTCTGTTTGGGCTCTGCTCTCATCCAATTGTTAGCCATGTTCTTAGCCCGTTCCCTCCAGGGACAGATTCTCGCACAAAGAGCGCGTTGGATGTGATCTATATCTCAACAGAGTCTCCACTTTTTGGGTTTCAATTTAATATATGACTTCAATTTGTATCAAATATTTTGCAAAAAAGCTTTAATTTTTTGACCCCTTTTTTCTCGGATCAATTTCTATGGAAAACAACGGCTCAAAGCGAACAAACGTTCGTATATTTTGATGCCAACAATACTTAATTATTTGCACAAAAATTCGCTTTATTTTAAGACCCGGTTCTATGAATTCGCCATTTTTTATAAGATTATAAAATTAGGTTTAATTTATTCAATTTTTTAATTTGAGAAGAATTGTGAGAAATGAGAAACATTTTAGAAATAATGATCAAAACTCTTCTCAGTTTATCTCAACTCTGGATTCGAACGGAATTTCTTTGTTTACAAATCAACTGATTTTATATTTGAGTGATTTTGAGTTAAGGAATCATTTGTTTGACTCACAAAATGTTTATTAATCTATAAAACTGACGAAAAGATCTGTTTTTCTGGCAAATAATTAATTCCACTTTTTGTCGATTTCTATGAATTTGTTGATTTGATTTGAGGCCAACTCTGATGCGAATCAAATGCCTTATTCTGTATAAAAGTGTATAAAGCGGTCGACTTTTGTTGGAAAAGAAGTTCCAATTTTTAAATTTGAATTCCAATTCTTCTTTCAATTTGTTTTTATATGAATACAGTGTCTGACCAACTGATGGACAGCTGATAGAGTAAACACTGTCTACAGATCTTTCGATTAAATATTTAAAGTTTTCTTCTCTGACTTCCAGTTGGAGTGCATTTACGCCAATTCCTCGATCTTACCACTGATTTAAAAATTATCTAAACTTTAGTTTTGTGTATAAATGGTTTGAGTCATCGAATCGGTTGGTCTTTCATTGTGTTAAGTCTTTAATCAATTGTGAAAAATATTGAATTTTATAGTAATTCTGTTTTTTAAATATCAAAACCAAAGTATTCAAAGTTTAAATATATTATATTTTTAAATATATATTAATAAAAATTAAGAAATTATTCAATTATTTGTTTAAATCATTGCATTTATCGCTTGGCTTTCATTATATTTGGTTTAGTGTTGGGAATGCCTTCAAAGGAAAGATTAGATAATTTCGAATCCAAAGTTGAAATGTGAGGATTCGGTCTCAAAAGTGGCCCAAAATAAGGAACAACTTATTCGGTGAGTATTTGTCGCTAATTATTGTTAAATAAAATTTTTATTTATTGATTGAAATATACTTTAAAAACATTATATAATAATATATATTATGTTAATAAAAGGCACTTAATTTGCAAACCTTTTAATCCCACAAATGTTTGCAGAGTTAAGCAGAAAAGCGAAACTTTCTGTCGATAACTATTTAAACCCAAATAAAGACTTAATATTTCTGTACAAACGTTTGATTTGGCATTAATTCAGTCTTAAAATAATGTTTTGCAATAACTTCTGAAAAGAAAGTTTCACTTAAATGCATAAGTAGTTTGTTATACACAAAAATAGAACCGATTTTAGGTTTGAATACAAAATCATTGCTTAAAATGGAGTGAATTTCGTTTCGTAAGACTAGTAGTAAAGCAAACAAAAGATGAAAATATGAAACAAATTTTTCGTTTAAAAAATGTGCAAAAATTAAATAATTTTTTAATGAAAAACACTACGAATGCAAAGTGTGTTGCGATGATTGACGATCGTTGACGGGAGTGCCCGCCGGTGAACACGAACTCGAACCGCTGTTATGAATACCCATATGAGACGGTTCAGTGAAAGCCAATTCGTTGAGGAACGGCAGATTCGGACCATAAAACCGTTCCTGTTCTTCCCTTTGACGCGCAAACTCTTCTTCCAGTTTCTGATCATAGATCGCAATCAATAGAGAGTTAGGATATCACTCATGTTATACCTGTTTCCTGGGTTTGAGGTGAGCCTTCCACTCACGGAACTCATTAGTGTGCTGTTCATCGAGAAGTTTGAGTTTAACGGTTTCGTGTTCCATCAGCGCCTTCCTCTTCTCGTTCTGGATTTGCTCCAAATCTCTTATTGTCGACTCACAAAAGGCGCGCAACTCTTCCAACTGTTTGTTGTGTTTGTGCTCTTGTCTCAGTTGTTCCGCTTTATAGCGCTTTTTCTCACTTTCCTGAAAACGCTTCAATTTATCCCTTTCTTCGTCTGAGCTGAAGGTAAGGTTAGCCATACTTATGCGCAGACTTTCTCTGAACATCAATTCTCTGGTTTTCATTTCTGAACGAATCCTTTTGGGTAAGTGTCGTCTCTCTATCGCCTGTCGTTTTAAAAGTTCGTCCTCTTGGAGTGCATTCATACGCTTTATTTGTTCCAATTCCTGAACAGACATTAAAATAAATTTTAACAAATTCTCTCTCTCCCTCTCCTTCTCTCTCCCCTCCACTCCCTTTTCAAATATGATTAATGAGTATTACCTTTTCGTGTCGAACAAGCATTTGATGTCTTTGAAGGAAAAACGAGTCTTTTAATTGTCGTTTTGAGAGCTGATGCTTCTCATGGAGATGTCGTTCTTCGAGTTCCCAAATGGCGGCCTCTCTGGCCCTCTGGAGCTGTTGCTTCTGTTGTAGGAATTGTCTCTCAAGAAGAGCGAGTTTGTCTCTATGGCTTTCACTCAATCTTTTCAGAGACATGTCATGACTCTCATTGAGGCTCTCAATGAAAAGGCGTTCCCTTTCCATGTGCTCTAGGTCTAATTTATCTTTTCTCATACGAAAAGCGTCTTTTCGTTTGTCTTTAGGCAAGAGATCGATCTCTTGTTTAAGGAGTTTGAGTTCATTTTTGACGCTCTCTTTGAATTGTTTGAGTTCTCTCTCCTGTTCTGCTCTTATCTTCTTAGAGGCGTATTTCAAATCCATGTCCTGTTGCTGTTCGGCCTTTTCTACCAATTGTTTCTGTTGTCTGTTAAGAGCCTCCAAATCGTTGTCGTAATTGCGTTTGAGAGCAATCATCTCGACTTCGAAGCGCTTCTCCTGTTGTTCGATACCGAACTGTGCTTTGAATGACAAGTCTTGGAACTGTTTGTTCTCTTGCTTTTGAAGCATTTTTAGTTCTCGCAGTTCTTGTTTCCTATTAATCAATAACTTTTAAATTGAGTCAAACAACACATTTTGAAGACATACCTGAGGACGTGGTCATCGCGTTTATCCGAATCACCATAAATGACTTTACTTGTGGTAGTGGTCACTACAACGCCGTCGATCACGAATTTTCGAGTTCGCGTTAAAGTCTTCTTTTGGGCCGCATTTTGCGAATTACTACTCTTTTTGATATACATTTCCTATAAATATATTCGGTATTAAAACTTTTGACAAAATTCATTATAACATTAAAAATGAAACCTTTTCTCGTCTTTTCCTCAAAACGACGGGATTTGGAGGATTTGTGTCGTTCTGGCAGTTGTTCTCCTTATCAGAGCTAACACTGAAAAAACTGCCCGAATCTGACAGTTCTCTTCTCAGAGCAGAAGCACTGGTTTTAATGGCTGAGTCCGACGGAAATATGCCGTTAGAGATATTGGCCTTAGTTTGAGATGAGTCTTGATTTGGCACCTGATCCACACGGGTTTTACAAACGGTTTCTGTCATATCGGTCTTGGAATTGGGTTCCGGTTCTGCTTCAGATACCAGATTCAAATTGACTTTAATTCTTGGCTTATTTTCGCTTTGATTTGCACTGTTGTCTGATGAAGAGGTTTGGATAGAAAGGGTGTCGTCAGCATCGGTATGAGTTGATGTTTGACTTGTGCTCTGATCACTGCTCGATTCAGTCACCGCTGAAGACTCATTGCCAACGATTTTGGTGTCATTTTTAAAAGTGTTTTCGTCATTTGAAGGCATATATTCAGTGGTGACAACAATCTTATCACTAGTGGGGAAGTCATCGGTTCTGACTATCACTACCTCGTCGTTTGTCGAAGTATTAGGGAATGGAGTCATCAAATTGATGAGTGAGTCGTCACTAGTATTCTCTTCATTTGCCGTTTGAATCAAAACATTTTTTCCGTTATCGATGGTAACGATCGAGACGTGAGACATATCCGGATTCGAGTCTTCTATCGTTTTAATTATTGTGCTGTGATTTGGGGAAACCGTTACTTCATAACTAGGAATCGACACATCTTCTGAAACTTCATTTTTAGGTATAGTTTGACTCAAAGTTTCTTCTGATGATTGGCTTTCATTAATTTGAGTCAAATCACTGGTTTTGGCTTTAATTTCATCGACTTTTGTACCATTGTTTTGGTCAATACTCTCTCTATTTGATACCGCATTTGACAGCGAATTGTCTTCTTTTATATTAGAGTTGAATTCATTCTTTTCGTTGATGTCTTTTGAAATTTGAGGCGGTTTAGGCGCCTGACGTTTTTGGTGGTGATTCTGATTCGTTGATATGTTTTCTTTAGAAACTTTTTGTGACTTTTCAAGACTCGAGTCAACACCTTTTGAGTCCTCAATTTCTCTCTTCATTTGTTGTTCCGATTCTTCTTTTATTGAAGACTTTTGTGGTTCCGAACTGTTATTTGGGTTTTGGTTATCTTCTAAACTCAACTGAGTGTCGGTTATAATACTTTGTCGAACAGAATTTGGTTCCTAAATGTCACACAATTTAAGCAAACATTTCAATTATATTCCAATAAAATGAATTCAAATCAATTAATAAATGAGTAAAGAAATTAGAAATAAAAGGAAAATGAAGTAAAGAATGAGTGGTTCCTACCCGTCCCCAATAATCTCTTCTGAAGAGCCAAAGAGAGAATTGATAGAGAATTGAGAAAAAGAGAGAAACTGAGAAAAAGTGAAAACCAAACCTCAATAATCTCGTCCTCATTCTCTTCGGTGACCACTTCTTCGACAACTTCTGCTTTGAATTCACTAATGAGCGCCAAAATCGGCTTTTTATCGGAACAGCTTTTAATGAAGTCGTGATTCAGAAGATCGGAGGCATTGGGTCTTTGAATCGGATCTTTGATTAGACAATAAGCTATGAAGTCATTAAACTCTCGGCTCCAAAGGGAAGGTCTGTCAAGTTTAGGCGGTTCTGCCTTTTGAATTTTCAGCAAAACTCTCATCGGTGCCATTTGATGGTTAGGAGGTTCCATTTGAGCGAATTCTATTAAAGTGACCCCTGTGTCCACCGTTCATATAATCAGTTATTTAATAATCTGCTGACCAAAGGAATGGGAAACTCACCCAAAGACCAAATGTCTGCCTTATAGTCATAAGGATTATCACGAAATGTCTCACACATCACAACTTCGGGAGCCATCCTTCAGTTGATTGAAATATGAGTTTCAAATATTTAGTGAACATCACTTACCAATAGGGAGTTCCGATGAATGAGTCTCTCTTTTGTAATGTGTGCTTATTTTTAGCCGAAACTCCGAAATCGGCTAAAATTAATGGAAATTAGTTATTGAATGTGAAATGTGTGGCAAAAACTTAATTCTTACCCAACTTGACGTCACCGTCGAGAGTGAGTAAAACATTGCCGGCCTTCAGGTCTCTATGAATTACTTTATTTTTGTGCAGGAATTGTAAGGCTTCGCATATTTCACGGCAAACGTATTTTATCTGATTTTCAGTCAAAGGTTTGTCCAAATCAATCATAATTGAGTCAATGGCTCCGCCCTCACAGAACTCAATTAACATCTGAATATTGAGATAATTATTAAGAAAACAGAGAAACAGTTTATTTAGAAATAATACCCAAAGTCTTCCCTCAAAGAAAAACGCTTCGAGTAATTGAACCACATTTTTGTGGTCACATTCGGAGAGTATATCTATTTCGACGGTGAAGTCGTCCAACTCGTCCTCTCCCTTAAGTTCGCATATCTTGGCCGCCGCCAACTTTCCCGTCTCTTTGTTTTGAGCCTTTAATATGAAAAATAAGGAATAATAACAACTGAAAGATTAGATAATATATGAATGAGCAAGATCATTTGCATCCTTATAAATTGAAATTATCTGACAAACAATAAATATATAAAATACTTGGAAAATAAACTAATCAATTAATGAAGTTGCGTAAAATTACCTTGTACACTTTACCGAAGGCTCCGTCACCCAATTCGCCGATAATATGCCAAAAGTCTTCAGGATTTTCATTGAATCTGATGTTATGATAAACTTTTTTGCGCTTAACATCTGTGGAACCGTTACTTCCTTTGAAAATCTTTCCGATTTTGTCTAAAAGGGCAGCCATTTGTTCCACAACTGATTCTCTTAGCGTTTAATTAAACAAATGATATCTTCGAGTCTTTTATAGCAATAAATTAGTTGAATTGGTTTCCAATTAATTGATATCATTTGAAAGGCACTGACTCTTCAATTGATCCCAAATGTGATCCACTTATTGCACATATTTTATAAAAACTAGGAATTGTTTAATTTATTCAAAACAAAGACAATTAAAAAACAGGAATTATTTTGAAGGCAATTAGTTTTGAAATACTTTGAAGGAATCGATTGAATGGTTTAACAATAATTGGGTCCAAAGTATCAAATTTAATGTCATTAATGAAGTGATGACTGACTGATGAGTCACTGATGTGCACAACACTACTGACCGACAAAACAGTTTACCATTTTATATAAATATGATGTCTGTCCCCAACACTGGCTTCCGACTAATCGTCACTCATTTTACTGACGACAAAATAAAACTTATTTTCTGACAACAATTGTTTGAAATAAAAGTTAAATGCAATCAACGAAAGGGTGTTCGCAAAGCACTGCCATTAATGCCATTTCACTCCAATTATGACAAATCCTGTAAATAATAAATAAAACATTAATTACGACAAACTTTATTCAAATGCTTTTCCCA
>JAQGBD010001633.1:0-14482 GCA_034698165.1 Punctoribates punctum | reverse complement strand
GGCCCCCCCTAGGCTCGAAAATTTGGGATTTGGCCCCCCCTAGACCGAGACCCGTTTGGCCTCCCCCTATGGCCCCCCCCTAGAGTCGCGGACCTTCCGCATGCCTGGTTAAGTCCCTAAAAAGAGTAGGTCTGACCACAATTTTGGACAGTATGGTAGGGGCTTAACAATAGATTTTTTAGATGAAAATCGAAGCTTTTCCATTAGCATTTGGATTTAGCTATCTTAAATTCTAATATTTCTGGATTTGAACCAGATCAAATAGTCTTAGTGAGTAATAGCGCAACCCGTGGCCATCCCATCCCTGAGTTGTATATATTGATTGAAAGAAACATAATTGAATGCAAAACACAAACATTGAAACAAATTAACTATTTTTATGAATTATTTATCACTCATAGGATATAATATTATTCATTCTGTGTTCTCATGTATTATGAAATTATTTCATATATTTTATATTCAAATCTATATATGACTCATATATTGAAATCAATGGATATTTGAAATTATTTTGCTTTAAATATTTGATTATTTTTTTCTCAGTTTGATTACTAAAAAAAATAAAATGAATTTCCGATTGAAATGTTTTGTTTGCGTTTTTGCGGGAATATTAATGTTTCTGCAGTTCAATGAACTGATAGCCAAGACTTTTGGCCAATAATTTACATAAAAACAAAATTAATGATAACTTTCAAAGTTTTATATTTGTTTTGGATGTAAATGTTTTTCTTGTATATGAATTGAGTCATTAAAGCAAATAACTTGGTATTGATTTTTTTTATTGATTTCTAGAATATTCTTCATCTTGACGTTTAATATTTCAATCCTATTCCGAATTTGCTAGTTGCAATTAACAGAATTTAATTAATTTTACTCATATTCCTTCCAAAATACTTCAAGACTTGTCTGGAATTCCATATTTTCACCTTGATTACTTGGAATAAAGCCTTCGTATATTGAATTAACTTTTTCAATCAATGGAATATTATTTACCTAATCATGAAAAAGTTGAACAAAGTTTCTTCCGAATGAAAAACTTTGAAAATTGAATTTTTTTTGTAATTTACTTTCTATTAAATTAGAAAATTTCCGAAAAAAAAATCGAAATTTAATTTTCAAAAGATTTGTTACAATGGGATGAAAAACAGAGTTGAAAAGAGTATTTTAATAAAGTGTTTAGTTATCAGAGTCTATATAATGTACCCTAGTAGAAAATCGATAGAAAACACTATAAAAACAATATAAAAGTAGTAAAACTGTGAGAATATTGTGATTTATATTCGGAGAAAATTACATTAAAATGCAGTAAAAAGAGTGTATTGTATCTCAAAAACGAATTATTATGTTTTTCAACAGATTTTTCTATGAAAAGCTAGATTAATGATCTATCAAATTTTATACTCAACTATCTGACTTTGGATACTATTTAACCGCTAAGAAGAGAGTCATTGGAACTATTCATCAAAAGAATGGATGAAATTATTAGATATGAGCCCAGGATTTGAATGGAAATTATTTGTCATTAAACATAAGCTCGAGTTTAGTCATAAAAAATGTTTCTACAGATCTGTTGCGGAAATCAATTAACACAATATTAAACAGCGAAATGTCAGACCCAGTAATCCCTGATTTAAAGTTAACTTCAAAGTCAATAATAAGCTCATATGGTATGTCCACTATTGGATTTACAAGATTAACAAGGTGGTTAATGGTGGCCATGTCACTTCGGATGGATTACTTTGGACGGATTATTTTTGGACTAACTAGCTCAAATAATAAGAGCAGGTTATTAGTTGAATTGAAAATTAAAATTTAACAAACATTTCTTGGTGAAGTAGGCAAGATTATTCTACCTGAAAATCAATGCAAATATGAATGAAAATCATAATTAAACTGAAAATCAATTAAAAAAATCATTATTCTTGTGCTGAGCACTAGATTTTGAGAAGTGATGGCCACCACTGCTTTGGAGACTGGATTTCGTCTAAGTTTTTGTGAAATTAAGAGCTATTCGTTAACTAAATTTTCCATTGAATTTGATTTTGGTCTGTAAACTGTTTGCCGACTCTAATGACTCATCCATTTTGCCAGTGATTGGGTCTGACTCTTATGGGGGGCCTCTGTCCGGACTGTTGTTTATGTTTGATTTGTTGCTTCTGATGGCGTGACTTCTCTAATGATCTTTTGATGTATACTTTGCCATAAGTTCCCAGAAAGTTAAACAATGTGTAGAATTTCTTCTTGAAGTCCCTGGATACAAATTTATCCACCTGGTTCTTCTTAACGATCAAATATCCCGCAGTCAATATCTATTTGAAAATTCAATATAAGACAGAAAAGAGTCTCAAATGAATAAAAGCGAAGAAAATTTATTTCGAATAAAAGAAGAAATTTTTGATAATATGAATAAAAAGATAGAAAAGAGCGAAAAAATCAATTCAAATATCAAACAAATTGAATAAAAGTTTTTGATTCTAACCTTAAGTTTTCAAAATGAAGTCAATATTTCATAATTAAGTCGAAGAAATTCTTTGTTCATATTATCAAAAAGTGCAAGATTAATGGAAACAAACTAATTTTCTAACTAGGTAAGAAAGATGAACAATGAAACTATAGTTTCATCTTTTCTTCTATGTTATCGATAACATCTCTAAAATACTGCTGAAGACTTTCACCCCAATTATAATTAATGATTACCGTTGCCAACAGTAGGGACGCCACAAATAATGTACAACAGGCACAGGTGGAACAGGAGCAGCACATCTTCAATTCTGTTTTGAACGCTTGGGACAGACTATTCTCTTCTTGAGAGCCGAGAGCGACGAAAAATATCAGACACAGGAGTCTAAGTCATTAAAAGCCACGCAAAACAAAACTTTCATTATTTGTTTGAGTCGTTTATTGCATTCATTTCATTAAATCGATATATAAGGAGAGGAAACAAATGATTTGTTTCTTAAGCGAACAGAAAATTCAATTTGTTGTCGGCTGAGAAATGCCTTTTCTTTCAGCTATTAAACAATTCCCTTAAGTTTGATATCAAATTTCGTATTCTTGTAATTTCGTTGCCGTAAAACACACTTTACTGCAACACTTGTCGCACAGCACAGCACAGAGCGAGTCTTCTCGGGTTTGATGTCAGTCCTCTCGCATTTGATGTTTCATTTGCACTGAAACTTAATATCGAGAAAACAAACGAAGAAAATATTAAAAAACATTTGTTTAGCTTTTAATACAAATGTATTTTTTCGGGTGTTTTCCTCTCTATTATGTAATCAACCGAAAGCTGTAAGAAATCTATCGATTTGTTTGAACATTAAAGTCATTTCCAAAGCACAGCCACTTTTTTACTATCATTTTGCATACAATTATCAAACATCAAAAGAGAATAATACGAGAGTAAAAGCACTGCCTTTTTAATGGTGTGCCAGAAGAACGTCAGGCTATTCGTTGCCGTCTCTCAGCCTTTACTTCTCAACCAAAGATTGCTTTCATTATTAATACGTTTTTCGTACTTTTATTGAGTTTTTTTTCATATAATAAATAAATGATTGCTAAGTAACCAAACAATTGTCATAAGAAGCGAATCAATGACTTCAGGAATACATCGATGAATTCAATTGATATAAAGGAGAAAAAACTTTAAACAGAATTATATATTTCACCGAAAATTTCCAAAAGGAAGTGATTCAGTAGAAAAATGTTAACTAAAAAGTAAAATTGACCACCTACATTCTCTATTGATCCTATTCCAACGGCGATATAATCAAGGAAGTGAATTATACTTTGAACTTTTATTCACAATGAACAGGATGAATTTACTTTAATGTACTTTAATGTACTTTAATGTACTTCAAAGGCTAAAAAAATTCAGTTGAAAATTATTTTTATTAAAATATGATCTATTTATATTTTTTAAGAATCTTGTTCATATTGAAGCTAATATTCAATTTATTCATTGATAATTATCATCTTGACTGAAATTGTGTGAAAAATGATCTTGCTTAATGATTAGAGTTAGAGATAACTTAATTACTATTCCATTAATTAGAAGTCTATTAGATTAAATGCATTGTATTCTAAAGTTTAGTTACACAATTAGCAAGGTAATTTAATATACTCAATTAAAGCCAAAATAATGTTTAAATAAATTGCTTGAATGACTTTCAAGTTTATTTGTAAATGAATAACCTTGGTTTTAAAGTGAAGTTCAGTTAAAATTTAATTTATATTTTTATTCGCATCAATTGTTACCAAGATTAAGATAATTCCGTTTATTAGTCTTATCCGAAACACTCCAGATGTCATTTGGAATGGTATGGTAGGCGCGAATTCAGGCACAGAATAAGATCAAATTAAAGCACAGAATAAAGAAAAAGAATTAGAGCCCAGAATTGTTGCGGTCTATAAGCGCATGACTGTCGGCATCCCATTAAATATAAGCCAAACTCTGGAAGACACACATCTCCTAAAGTGAAGTGGCGTAGACCTCAAAGCACTGGCTTCTGGGCTCCTCCACCACCAGTCTATCCCTGCAAATGACTCTCTACTCTGTAAAATACCTAAACCTGTACTCTAACTCATACCTATCCTCTACCGGGGTTTAGGGCCACAAATCGATAGATATATATATAAGAACTGAGCAAAAAGCGTGGCTTCACTTTAGTTCAGCGCTCGACTCATATGCTGTGCTCAGTGTTTACATCACTCGCACACAGAATAATATTACTGAATATTATTATTGGAGCCGAAAATTATCCAAAACCTGAATCACAAATTCAATGACTCAATACTTGTTTCAATAGATGAGTTTAATTGACGGCCAAACCTATGATTAATATACTGCTAATTGCTTTGATGGTATTCCTGTTGGTCTGAGCGGAGGGTCGACTGTTCAACAAATAGTTGTTCTCTGTTTTTAATATAATTAAACTGTTGTACGAAATCAATACATCAATTCTCTGATTGTTTTAATTGTTTTGTTTATCACTTATTCTGAGACTTATTTTCCGCCACAAAAAAAACGGAACAAAAACATTGAATTATTAAACAGTTATTTATTATTTGTATTTATTATTGGCTTTCAATCTCTAAATTCTGTGCGAAAACAAATCCGTTGACTGAAACAGAAGTGAAAATCAATCGAAGGACTGACCAATCGATTCGTTTCACAAGAATTCTGTTGATTCCCAAAAAGCATTGAGTGGTAAGTAATCCGAAATATATTTGTTTTTCAGACCTTTTTTCTCATTCAAAACCTGTGCTTTTGACACAAACTGTGGTCTCTTATTCAAGAATCACCTTGTTTTGCAACTTGTAACTTTCTTTTCGCTGTTTCACTTTTATTGCTTCTTTGATTACATCAAAGACTAGTGGCATTAAATCTAATCTTTTCCAAACAATCTTGATCACTAATTCGGAATTGAATAACCCATTGAAATTTGAGTGTGCTTTGCTCAAGCAACATTCATTTTTTTCACCGAGATGTATTACTCAACTGAATCTAATCTTGTTGAGCTTGAAATAAATCTTGTTTAATTTTGAGTTTCAGTATTGAAATAGTTTTATGTAAATCGTGAAAAATATATATTTATTTCGTATAAATTTAACCTAGATCAATAGTTATAAGAATCTGTTGTACTAAAGAGTACTTAAGATTACATTTTAATAGAATGTAATTATTGAAAGCCTACTGAAAATCTCTATTTTGAATACCTGGATGAATGAAAAATGGTTTCATAACACGAAATAATTCCATAAAAAATGAACTCATTTTGTATTCAAATCACATTTGAATAGAAAACTGTTTTTACTTTTAAAACAACTGAAAATTTGAGCGGAATTTACAATTCATTCATTGAATACATTAATAGATTTGTGCCAAACAGTCATCAATCAAAATGTTTACAGAAATTAGTCTCGATTTTCATTATCGATAATCCAGGACATATAAATATTTGAATAAAACAATT
This sequence comes from Punctoribates punctum, assembly GCA_034698165.1. Lineage (NCBI taxonomy): Eukaryota > Metazoa > Arthropoda > Arachnida > Sarcoptiformes > Punctoribatidae > Punctoribates > Punctoribates punctum. The sequence goes on along the minus strand of JAQGBD010001633.1, from coordinate 8,507 downwards.
AATATTCCGGGATATTAATAGATTTCATGTTTTACCCGAAAAATTCATTAAACAGACGAATGGTTTTAATAACTATTTTATTCAAATTCTTATTATTTTTCAGTTCATTCAATCAAATTAAATGAAATCCTGTTCCAAATAAATAATTGAAATCTCATTCGGAGGCAAATCTCCTTAATTCCCATAAATTTAATAAATTTTAATCTAATTCTACTGAAATCAATAATTAACCATGGTAAAGCATTGATAAACAAGTCTATTATTTAAAATAATCTTCAGTATTAAATGAAGATAATCCTGGAACTTGAAAATATTCTGAATATTAATAGTTAAAAATAAACGCATAAAAGCTGATCATTTGACCTTTCTTGATTAGTGACCCAGTTCTATTTTACAAAATCAAACTAAAGATAATATAAGAGATTAAACGGAATATAATTTGCATTCAAAACAGTAACCGATGAACAGAATCACAAACGAAACGACAATAGCATCGGATGAAGAGAGAGGACACTCCAGTGTCACTCCACTCCTTTAATTAGTAACTCAATTCCCGAACTAAAAAAGAGTAATTTTTTCATTACTTAATTCTGGGTTATTCTGAGTGTCGTCTAATTAAAGCCTAATGTAATTTATTAGATGTGAAGCAAAGAAAAAATTCATTAATTTTTTCGCCTCTTTTTATAGACTCAATGATTAGTCGACTGAAGTGTATATCAATTGGAAATACAGTATTCAGTGTTCAGACCTGACTTTTGAAAGCGTCGAGTATTTAATTGGAAATATCAAATTGCATGAAAAATATATGATATTCTCTGCGTTGAATAAACATGATCATTTTTCTATCAAAAATAAATGATAATTGACTTTTCAGTATCGGAGCAAAACAGTCGACTTCTGTAGTCTCGGCTATTATTTCGGTTTTGTGAGAGAAAATCCAATAAATAGTAGAGCACAGCATAAATTCAATTATGATCTCTATTTACATACTGTGCCTCTTCTCTTAAGGCATTCCATGGCTGAGAGCACAGAATCTAAGCCTAATTATTTGAGGAGAGGGCTCCTAATCAAAGGTAATTCACTAAATCCTAATAATCGACGCGGAAAATAATGCAAACGATATTCTGTGCCCAAAGACACAGCCATTTCCATCCAGAGCCAGAATATTCTGTTGCTATTTGTTCGGACATTTCAAACACGTCTGAGTCATATATGTTTAGACGTATATATAATTATTATATAGTTTTGCCGCTTCTGAGCCCACATTTATATACATTTCTTTTTCTTTGTCATCAATTTTTTGTTTAATTTCATATATTTCTTCTACTTTTCTATCGTTTACTTCGCATTAAGAACTCGGAGAGACTTAAACAATAGTGGATTCAGTGTTTTTTCATCCGCTCCTTCCCTCTCAATATGAGTCTGTCCTTTAGTGCTCTTCCAGTCGAGTAGTTTTGCAGAAGAAAAATCTGAATTCATATAACATTTTCTTCGTATTACTGTTTATCTTAATCTATAATCTAATGAAAGCGCAAAAAATATGAAACATTTCATTATTTTCTTTTCTTTGAACACAAAAAACAACTAATGATTTGCCGACAAAACACTCAAATGAAATGCGAAGATAATACTGGATATTAACTCAGGCCTCTGCCTATCCTCCCTTCCCAACCAACAGTAGTTTTTTCTGCCTTCGCCTCGAATTTGTTGCTCTCATTTCAACAGATCCTTTTACTTTGCAAATACCAAGTATAGAGTGATTTACTTTTTATTTCACTTTTACCATAGTTTAAGTCATTTTGTGTATGAATTTTCCGCTATGACTGTCATCAAAATTAAGGTCAAAATGTATTCTCCCATAAAATTCTATATATTATATAAATTCTGTATTTTATATAATAAAATCGTGAAATCGTTTGAACACTTGATTGCAATTCACTTTTTTACGTCTCATTTAGTCGTCAGTAAAAATTCATATCAGCCTAAAGACAAACACTAATAAAAACAGATGAGAGTAACCAAGACTATGACATTTTTTGTTTTAGCAACAAGCAATTTCTTATTTCTCAATAATAGAATCATTGAATCCAACTGTTATCCTCCAGATTATATTTTAAGCGTAAAATCTCCTAGTTACCATAAAGCAATCTTTAGTTTCAATGCCCATCAAAAATATTGCAATATTTCATTCTGGGTTATGGATATCCCCCGACTCTATAAAAACAATTTTATGATTGAGTGTCCGATAAAAGAAAATATATATTTTCAGTTCATTAATAACTTGATTCATAACTGAAACACTAGACTTCTTGGTGAATATGTTTGCTTATCATTAAATTGGTCAACAAAAATTACCATGATGCATTTTATTTCTAATAGAAATTTATATGTGCTTGTTCAATTAAATTGCTATCTCTTGTTTTTCTTGGGCATTTAGCTCACTTTGATTTATGTCGTGCAACAATTTCCTAGTTAGCTTTAATAAAGCGAGGCCTTGAACATTGAGCAAGTACCATTCGGCGAAATATTGATTTTTCATTTCAAGATATAAACTGTTGAGCAAACAGTTCTCTATATTTGGGCTCAGATTCTAATAAGTCATCAAAAAGTCTGCAGAAAATTGTAACACATTTTACAGAAAATTTCTTTCGCCTTATGTTCGACACATTTCACGGCTTAAGAGTTTTTTTTGATGCCTTTTATTTGTTAGAATTTTGGTAGATGTGCAAGGTCATATTGATTGGACAACTGAAATGTCTAACAAAAATCAAAATTGAAAAAGTTTTAAAATTTTCTTGATAAAATTGAATTATCATGATAAATATTTTTGAAATAACATTTTCAAAATCGTTATCAAGTGAAATTGAAAATATTAAATATTTTCGATTGGAAAAGACCCTGCATATTCACAAAATATAGCGGGATTATTAAGAAGACTTAAAATAGCTATCGATTCCTTTGAAAAAATTGAAAGACCTTTCTCCAATTTCGATTCTGAGAAACCTTTGGCTAATGATTTCGAAATTTATTCATTCGAAAGAATATTCTCTTATTTTGATTTCAAAAAACCTTTATTTTTCTCTTTCAATACATTTTTGGGAATTGTATTCGTTTTTAAGACTTCTCTGAAATATAAATATTTTTCTCATCGATTATTCAAATTCATTGGCAATCCTTTGACTCATATTATCATAAATTTTAGATAAATTTTATCAGAATTTAACTCAACATAAATCAAATCATTAATGGGTTTGAATTAATTCAGTATTTAGACGAAGAAATGAAAATATTATGACCCAGGTACTCAAATAGCATATAATGCAAAGTCAAGATTATTGTTGAATAAAGACTTATTGTAATTAATTATTGATTTTGATCACAGAATTGAATTATTGATTGTTTCGAGGAATTAGTCATTGCGATTTACCATGGTATAAGTCAGATCAAACATTAAAGACCTTCACAAACTCATTCATATCTTATGAAAATGGACTTGATAAATATTTGAGGTCTTGATTCATTTATTATTGAAAGTAACAATGGTAAAAATACTTTAATTGTTTAGTTGTCCTTTTATTTTTCAAGACACATATGACTCATATGATATGAGCTAGAGCACTTATTTTCGCACAACAAACGCACATTACTGCGTATTTCCATCGTTTTTGAATTAAAATTAATAATTGAGTCAATATTTTTTAGCCGAAAATAATTTCCATATTTTTCTGTCGGATTAGTTCTGCGATTAAAATGTTTTTCGTCTGAATTTAATTATATTTTTTCAAAATTTTTCTATAATTCAGACGAATGTTATTATTATTCTGTTCGTAACAAAAATAATCTCCTTTGACAATAATGCCCAAGCACAGCCTCTCATCACAGCAAAAAAATCTTCTCATGTGAAAGGAGGGGGTTATTACGCAATGCTGGAAACTATGTTGAAATATTCAGCTCTAGGAGAGTAAGGGTAGAACAAAAAGGCATAATCTCTGATTCAATTTTATAGCCGTCACATGAACTAAAAAATTGACTGGGTAGGCTGACTATACCATCTCCTTTGGCATTACTTTACTGTTTTATATCGACATTTTTCTCGTTATTATTCTATGAGAATATTGTTTATATGGAAACCAAATACTTATACATTCATTGCATTGCAATCTATTTCTTGGATTCAAATCAAATGCTTTAATAATTTATATATAAAAATATTTACTTAATCCCTATTCAAACATGTTTTTCAATATTTTGCGGTATATTTACTTAAAAAGCATTAAATAATTTTGAAATTTCAAATTCAGATTTCAAATATTTGATTAACAACAAACCTGTATGACCTTGCGTACTTCAAAAATTTAATTTTATGCATGAATTAAAAGGATTAGCAAGCCAAATCATTTGGGCAAATTTGAGGCGGGATAACAATTTTCTAATTCTTTAATTGTGTTGTTTTTCAATCTATTCTTTTATTCGAGTGTAGAATATCTGTGGAGGAGATGAATATCAGGTGAATTTATTCGACAAAATCCCGGCAGAGATTTCCAGAAAAGAGAAAATAATTTATTCGATCGTAAGGTTTGCATAAAATAAAACCGATTTATATATTACTCTCTGAGGAGACCAAAGAAAAGAGAATTTCATTTCATTCAAAGAAATCCATCTAAACTTAAATATGTCACTCTGTAGATGAGCAGGATCACCTTGCTTAGGCATAGAATTATCAATCAACAATTATGTGACTCTTTCATTCAAGCATTACCATGTTAAAATATCTAAAATTTTGAAACTTTTGAAGCGGATAATGTTTCAATTTATATAAATTGAATTAACTAGCAATGGATTGATGGCAAGATCCTTTTTTGGTTCAACGAATTTCGAATTATTAAATTCCAATGAATTATATCATGATTTGATTCCCTTGCACAAATGAGCCTCAGTTATTTATTGTACAGAATATCTTTTCAATCTGGAATTGATCCAGGCCGAGTTCTTCGATTGAAAACAAATCCCCTGGATCAATGATAAAAAGTTATCAGACAGAGTGGAACAAAATCACATTAAATGTAATGAAATTTTTTGGAATAAGAATAAAGAATATTCGGTTAAATAAAATACATTTTATATTCAGAAAAACAAAGAAAAATGTTATTACAAATCGATATTCAAAGACGAGTGGATTTTGTCTTCCTTTCTGTCAATAGAAATATGAATTTCATTGCTTTGAACTCTAGATTATTGACTGAATTTTTTAGTTCGGAGACAATTCTGTAAAACTGCTCTCTCTCTCTCTCTCTCTCTCTCTCTCTCTCTCTCTCCCTCTCTCCATCCGTCCCTCTCCCTCCCCGTTCTAAGAAAGGTATTACACTATCTGTATTACCTTTCATTCGAAGGATATTTGAAATTTTAGATACGTTTTTAAAAATGCGATCAAACATTCCTTAGGGAGACATAAATGGACTCGAATTCAAAAATGGTTTCATTTTTAATTAAATTCAGACAAGTTTTGGAAAATATTTATTTGAGTCGATTTAAGTGGGAATAAGAAGAGATCGCATATAAAATATAGGCACAATTTATTTGTGCCAAGGTACCCAACTCACTCAAAAATACAAGATGTATGTCAAGAAGACTTTCCATTCAGCCATTTTTGATAACTTAGTCTAATAAACTGGATTAATCAAGAGCAATTTAAACTAAAATGAACTGAAAAAGACAATTTTTGACTATCGTGAAAAATTAAACATGGTGAGTTATTTAGAATTAGAAATATGTGAGGATTTTGTTATTCTGAACAAATAAAGTTTCTCTCCATTCAAACGAATTGATTTTATTTTTGCAATTCTTTCGACAAATGTTAGCCTAACATAAAATTTTATGCAAATTTTAAAGTCATTTCTTCAGATTTTATGACTTTTTCATCAAAATTGAGAGAAAACAGTTTCACTCGAATTCATTATTCAGTTGCAAGAATGAAATGGAAAATTAAAATTTTTATTATAGACATTTTGAAAATTACAAAATGAATATTTGAAATTCAGGCCAAATAATAATTCTGTTTCTTTTGCAGTTGTATTGACGGCTGTGAATCTACCCCTGGATAAAAAAAATGATCTCAAATACCGCCTTTAATAGAGAGAATGAGATCCAGTGCTGACATTCCTTTAAGTTATGTCTCATTTCCCAGACATCAGACCTTTAAGTTGTTATTCAGTTTACGTAACAAATATTTTTTTTTGCGATCACTTTGTGTTCAATAGAAATGATTTTTAGTTAACTGACGTCTCAATCGTTATATCAATCAAAGTATGTCTGAACTGCTCTTTCAAAACCGTTTTTATATGAAATTCATTTTCAAAGCATTTTTGCCGTCAATTGATTCCATAAGAAACTTATTTTTCAAATATTGGATGAATTTATTCAAAACCATATTCTTTGAAATAGTTTACTAATTAATAGAATTTGTTTCTAAATTTAAACACTAATTATTGCCATTAAAACTAATCCGGTAATAAAAAAGAACAATTACTCATCATATTTGTGAAGTTAGCAAGGCGCGTCCATAAAATTATTTTCAAATTATATCATTTTTAATGAATCCAGGACAAAACGAGGCCATATTTCTTGATTAAAATATAATTTAAACTTGGTAATTGACAATAATTTAGCCTCTAATTGGATTTAACAATACCTTAATGCTTTTAAAGTTTCGAATTTTTCATTACTCCATGACTTTCCACAATTTCAATCATTAATTTTGATCTCAAAAAATAATTTATTTCAAAAACGTTTTCTTACGTATAATTGTTATTCAGTTTATTCTGATAAATGGTTTCAAACATTAATACATGAATTGGAAGAAAAATATTTTACTCTCTGTTATTGTTGTCTAAATATTTTTCGGGTCACTTATTAATGAAAGAGTGAATTCTGTGGCGAAAAAATCGATATAACATTTATACTATATTATGAAATGTGAAGAATTATATTAAATTTTTAGATAATTTCAAAAAATAACGATAATTGAGAGAAAAATTATATTCGGAGTGAATTTTTCTCGTCTTATAAGACATTTGAGTGACAGTCAGAGCCTTATTAAAAGCCTAATTAATTTCAATCCACTAAAGAGACCAACACTTCTCTGATTGGTTTGCAATTCAATTTGACTGACATTTAAGGTTTAGATATTATTATCCGCTAATCAATTCCCTGAAGAGCACAGACTCTCATATCAAATGATATCGACTAATATAAGCGAACAGTCATTCACTCGATTAGACATATGAGAAGACACTACTAATTAAAAAACTTTTGTTTGAGAAACAAATCCCAATTAATTTTTTTTCTGAGAAAAAATCTATAAAAATGACATAAATCTCAATAATAAGCAAAAAATAGTATCAAAGATAAAAATATGATATTATGAGACGTTGTATTGCGGTCTATGAATGCCAGGTTGAATTAGTTGAATGTTTAGGCAATATGTCGACATTCCAAAGAAATTAAACAGAATTGTAATTTGAAATAGTTAAGTAAGCAAGTAAGCAAGTAAGCATGCTAATTTATTCGAAATATATGTGTGTTCCCTGATTTCAGTGATTTTCGGTCAAATTTATTCGCAATTTAGTGCCTCAAAGAACTAATTTATTTGCAAATCAAATCAGATTTTGATTAAAACTTTGAAATGCTTTCTAACTCAGCAAACAAATGGCGTAAACTCTATTTAGCCGACAAATATCAAATGCAAATTAGCTTGATACTAATACACATAATGAATACCATCTTATCCTCAATGATGAGCAATGATTTTCAGGCAAATAATTCAAAGAATGCAAACAATTATTTAAAATTTTCACTAAACCCGTGTTTTTGCCCGAATATAAAACCATGTTTAGTTTAGTCTGATAAGCATTTACATGGATTAATTAAAGCAAGAATTTGTCTGTCATCAGCACATGACCATGCACCAATCAAATAATAGAATCCCAAAAATTTGATTAAATATTCATTTTGGAAATCATCAGAGCATGAACCTAGGTAAATGTTTTTCGAGATGCACTCATCCATATGGAGGATATCTGTTGCTATAAGAGTCAGCCCCTAATGTATTGATTTGAATTCAGAATTTTATCCCATGTTTTGCTTAAATTTCATTTGTTTTCATAAATTCTGTGAAGAAATATGTTTTTCCGATCGATTACCTGAAGGAACATATTTTTATAGTTCTTCTCAAAACTTTAATATGTAATGAGTAAAGACATTCCAATAATTCAGGGATCGCAAGGGGGGGTATAGCCCAAAAACCCCCCTAAATTTTTGTCTGATCGGACCCCCCCTAGAAAATTTGAGATTTTGAGGACCCCCCCCCCATGATTTTCTATGATTTTGTGGGGAAAAGTAGGAAATTTTTGAAATTTAGGACCTAAAAAAAATAGGTCGCAAAAATTTTGAAAGTTGGAAAAAAAAGTGCAAAGGGGGGACCAAGGTAAAATTTTCGAAAATTTGGGAAA
>JAQGBD010001632.1:0-14482 GCA_034698165.1 Punctoribates punctum | reverse complement strand
AAACAAACAAACAATTGTCACTCAAATCACTTGTTTTTATTTATTTGATTCAAATATTTTAGATTATAAACTGATTAATGTCTTCATTAGAACGAGAGATTCTGAGGCGTGGAGTGCCGCCAATGCCACCGCCTGTGCCGAAGACTGGGCCGAGTAGTCAACAAAAAGGGTCGAAAAACTTTTCTCGAAGTCGTTGTGATTATAGTCCCGTAAAATGGGATAAATATTTCGACGAAAAGCGTGACATTAAGATAAACGACGACTCCTTTCGAGTTTATCTCAAAGGTTTTGATGACAACAAACCTTTGGACTCAGTTTTACCTCTTCTTGTGTTACTTCACGGCGGGGGCTATAGTGGACTGACTTTCGGTCCATTCGTTGAAGAGATACACGACTTGTGTGAGTGTCGTATCGTTGCTCTCGATCTTCGAGGTCATGGAAACACCTATACTTCTAATGACGAAGACCTGAGCCCTACGACACTGACTGACGATATTTTCCGAGTTTTAACCGAATTGTTTGCCATCGAAAGCCTTCCTCCGATAGTACTGATGGGTCACAGTATGGGCGGCGCTATTGCTGTTCACTGCGCCTCAACACTTCACGAACTCATGCCTCGGATCGTTGGCTTAATAGTGATCGATGTGGTTGAAGGCACAGCTATGGATGCCCTCCACTCGATGCAGTCCTTCCTAAGAAGCCGTCCCTCCCGTTTCCCGAGCCTTGAGAATGCAATCGAGTGGTGTATTCGAAGCGGTCAGACTCGTAATGTGGCCGCCGCTCGCCTTTCGATGCCGGGTCAGCTCAAGAATATGGCTACGGGACTGACCGCCACTTCAGAATTAGATTCCGATTCATTGGATCAAAGATTGTCTACAAATAATACCCAAGAGATTAACAAAATTGTTGACCGATTCGATTCTCTTCAAGAAGAAGAAGAAGAAGAAGAAAATGAAGACAACGAAGAAGTGAATAATTCGAGCGCTTCTGAGCTGACATTTAAGACTCCGAGTCTGACGGGCTATACCTGGAGAACAGACCTCTTCAAGTCAGAGCCCTTTTGGAACGATTGGTTCCAAGATATGTCGAATATGTTTCTGTGCTGTCGCGCCGACGCTAAACTGCTGTTATTGGCCGGAGTCGACCGACTGGATCGGGCCCTTACTGTTGGCCAAATGCAGGGCAAGTTTCAAATGCAAGTATTGCCCAAATGCGGTCATACCGTTCATGAGGACGTTCCCGACAAAGTGGCTCAAGTGGTCGCTTCCTTTCTTATTAGGAATCGATTCACTCAATCCAAACGAGAGTTCGAACGACCCTTTCCTTCCTGTTGAGAGTCGGAGTCGACTACAAATGTATTAATGTTTAGAATTTCTGTATTTAAATCATTATTTAATAAATTTTTAATAATTAAATTCAATTCAAAACATTCCTATATTTCCCCAAATGTTGTGTTTTATTAAATTTACGTATAATTAGTGTTATTAATGTGGATATGTGGACAATATGCGCATATTTGTGCACATTTGTGCATGCTCATTCTATCAATTATCTTTTAAACCTGTTTACTAAATGATCAGAAGAATATTCTTAGAGGTAACTGACTTTCAGTGCAATTATAAACCAAAGATAACCTGATATTAGACTTCAAAGTGATTATCGTTTTATATGCGATGAACGCAAATGTGACGAAAGGCGGGGATTGCGTCACAACTCCATTGACTGAGACTCTCGTCAAACAAGTATTGCAAACATTTTCTGTAATTTTATGTAATTTTCAATACTTTAAACGAGACTTTCAGACAATCACTTCAGTAATACTCGATTTTGTGTGAATTTATTGAACAAAGAATTTATCAGAAAAATTGATTCCATGGCAGAGGCCACTGATGCTAATGATTCTGAAGTTAAAATGTCTTCTGTGGACAAATCAAAGGACAAATCAAAAGAAGTGATTAATATTCCGAATAATTATTTGAAGCGATCGATGTTTGCCAATGGATTCACTGAAAGACGAGATTTGGAGCAATACTTTTGGACAGAGAATACGATTGAGAACATCAGAGCCGCTCTTCGGTACACATTTGGTCCGGAGTCGAGTTGTTGTCTCTGCACTCCATCGTTGGCTCACAACTGGTGGGCTCACGAGTCAAAAGAGGTCAGTCTTCTCGATATCGACACTCGATTTGAATATTTGCCGAAATTCCGTTACTTTGATCTGAGATATCCCAACAAAACTGATTTGTCGAGCGATCAAAACTCTTGGAGAGTTCTGGTCTTCGATCCGCCCTTTTTCTACATTCCTCTCAATGTCTTATATAAAGCAGTTGTTTATGTTTGTGATAATCAAATCAAAACAACTAAACTATTGATGGGTTTTCTGAAGCGCGAAGAGACCACACTTCTGACCGTCTTCTCTGAGTTTAATCTGAAGAGAACTCACTTTCCGTTGGAGTACTCCCACGTGAAGCCCAACAAATGGAGGAATTATGCCCTTTATTCCAATGTAGACTTACCCGGAATCAAGAGAATCACCCATTGATTCCTCCAAATCTCAAAAATGCATTGATTTTAGTCTTCACACAAATCAATAGAAATTTATTTATTCACAAATTACTAGTAATGACTAAACTCTATGTTTTGTATATAATTTTGAGTATAATTTGTGTCACAAATCACGAAATAAATGATTAAAAAGTAAATTATTAAAAATTTATACAAAAATGCGATAAAATTGTGTCAAATGTAATAACAATCGGATTAGAAATAAGTTACAAATGAGTGAAATCTTATCTCAAGTGTTGAGATATCGATCGGTTCGACAGTTATTTGCAATTCAATGGTTTCTCTGTATTTCTGTATATTTAATATCAAACAATCAAATGAGAGATAATTCTCAATAGAGAGACAAATAATAATAAATAGTCGTATAAAAAGAGAAATTATATAAAAATCACAAATAATTTATTGCAGCAAAAAGTCTAATATAATTAGAAAATCGATTATAAATATTGTGAAAAACCCGGAATTATCGCAGAGTTGTTACGCTTTTGGCTTTTGATTTATACAAAAGAGTTTTGGGTCTCATATCCGGGCGGAGGAGAATCCATTTGATGAGTAATTCCTTTCTGGAGATGAGTCACACAATCTATCATTTTCTTCGTTGAATATTCTTGTTTTGATTCAATTGTTGTCGAGCTCTTTGTTAAGTCTTCGGTTCTGACATAAGTGGGATCACTTGCACTACTTGTGCCCGAACTCAGAGACAATGTTTCGATATAATCACTCATATCTGATGATGAAGTGCTGTCCGCAAAGTTTAAGCAATTATTTAAATTCTTTTCATCTTTTGATTCTGTTTTAAGTCCGTTAGTCATATGGGAAGACGTATTGCTGATGACTACACCACAGTTCTGTGAGAGCACCCGATTGACTGATCGATGCCCTGTCCTAAAGGGACTGACACAAAGTACTGTAATTTGGCTACTGGTGCACAAGTCCTCATCAGAAGACCGATAATCATCTGTTCTCTGTTTGAGACAATCGGCTGACTTATGAAACGATATTTTGTGACCGAATTTTAAGTAATGACTGTTAGAAAGCGATAACTGAGCGCTGGGGATGTCATCGATGCTAAACGACTTCTCCTTTGATTTATACAAAAGTTTCGAAGCTATGAAAAATTGTCGGTTCGATAGACGTCTTTTTGTGCTGAGCGCTGGCGATGGCGGACACGAAGATGTGTTCGGCAAAGATATGCAAAGTTTTGCTTCACTTCCTCTTTCGGTTGAGTTCGAGCGCTGACGATATGATAATCTTCTTTGGAATTCATTGATAGGTCGACATTGAATACCATTCCTTACGACAGAGCTTTTGTTTTTGTTGGAGTTGAGAGTGGTTTCAATCAAGTGCTGAATCGACGGATTGACACAAATATTTTCTATTGATTTTTGTGGACTTTTATCGACCAAATAAGTTGTTTCGGATGACATAATCGGTTGCATAAGTATATAGTCATCGATAGAGTCCATTGATTTTTCCTTAAGATTTTTGTCGTTCAGTTCAGTCAAACTGTGAGTACTATTCTGATCACTATTCTGAGCGATGGCTACTTTTAATCTGCCTCTGATGTTGTCTTTGGTGTTGTTATCGTTGTTTGCGATGAACTCCATATTCTCGTAGAGAGGAATGGATCGGACGAAATGCATATTAACGTAATTAACATTTTGAAGACTTGTTGACTCTTTTGCTTTCGTTTGGCAGTTGTTTAATATAATTGGCGTTTCGTTAACCGCATTAACCCTTTCCCTGCAGTTTGTGTTCTGTTGTTGTGTTCCGTCTGTTGTTATCCACTGTTTATCTCTAACTTCATTTATTCCAATATTTTGCGGACAATTAGGACAGACATCGACTGATGGCAACTGTTTATCAGTAATGCGTTCGTTGTGTCCGTTAATTGTCTCTACTCTTTGCACTCCTAATCGCGTTAACATGAGTTCAGATTCCTTGTGGATGTGCTTCGACTCGCAATTGCGGCGCAAACTAACCATACATTGATTGATAGGTTTCGCTGGAATCTGATGACAATTATTTGGAAGAACTGTATTATTATTATAAGTCTTTCTGTTCGTATCAATGGATGCGTCAGAAATGGAAGCGTTTGATTCAAAAGATGAATTGCTATGCCTTCTGAACGGTGCTGAGGACTGCACACCACACCAACAAACGCAACCAATCGATTGATCTGAGCTCTGAATCAATGATTCCTTCGAAGAATTTTTAAGAAAAGAAAAATGAAATCAAAGTTGAAAAATGTATGAAAAGTTTAATTACTTTGAGCTTTCGGGGGACGTCATACGGCTCTCCACAACAATTCTCAATATTTGAGATCACATTATCCGAAATCGAGTTCTGTGAGGCTTTCAATTCCTTTAAGAATATATTTTTGAAAAGCGTTAAAAGCTTTAAATTAAAACATTTTCATTATTTTGTATTCATTATCACACAATGATTGACGACAACTGCTCTTAATTATACTCCAATTTTATAATTGACTTCTATTTTGTTAATTAATTAAAAAACAAAACCAATTAATCACTCGTTTGACTAAAAGCATTAAAACACTTCTAATTTGCATTTTATTCAAAGAAGTATTAAAATTAATGAAATTATGTTTCAATGTTTAAAATTAGAAAATTTTTCAAAACTATGTTAAAAATTGTGACAAAATATTACCTTAAGATAAATGTTGGCCAAAGCAGTTCGAGGCACCGAATAGTGCTGTTCTCCCGTCTCGTCAATTGTTTGGCTCATAAGTGCATTGAAATCATTTGAACGATTGACAGACAAATTATTGCAGAAATTATTGACTTTGATGGGCATCGGAAATATTCTGTGCCCGGAAATGACTGTATTTTTATTGGTCACATCCAACTGATCCAAATGACAGCTACAAAGAGGTATAATTTGTTGCGTTTTGTTGGCATTATTGCATATTTTGTGCTGAATTTTCTTCGGCTGATCGTAGAGTGTGTCCAAATTGAAGGCTTTTTGATGAGGTCGAGGAACAGAATATTCTGTATCGCAATGATAGGAATGTCCGCTACTGTGAGAACTACCGTTACTGCTATTACTGGCACCACTACTTTGGGAACTCTGAGAGCACAGGGAGGCTCGATCTGGAAGAATGGGACCGTTTTTATTGTTGTTATTAATTGTTTGGTTATTACGACGAAAACAATCTTTGATCGAAGAAGAGGGAGATATCGATCGGAATTCAGACAAATTTATTGCTGAAAGAGTATTGTTTGTCAGCGTTTTGGTCGATAATACGCTACCATCTGAAGCACAGCCATATATGTCAGGCCAATAATTGTGTCCGCATTTACCGCATGAGGACTGAGCCCAAGAACTTCTGTTATCGTTTTGCGAACATTTGGGTAAAGTATTTGAGTCTGAATTTGAAAATGGATGTAATGAACAGCGATTGTCGGCGCAGTTATTCAGTATTCCTAAGGAGTGATGTGATGTCAAAAAGCACTCGTTATCTGACATCACATTCGGAGAAGATATGTAGGGTTGACCTAAATTGCAGCTTAGGTTTGACGAACAGCGCAAAATTGTGGAACAGGTTGACCGGGAAGAGTAGTGTTCGTCACTTTCACCACTTAACTCATTGTCATCATTAGAACCATTGGAACCGTTAAATCTGATAATTTGGGAACAGGCGTCACAAACACTGCTCTCAGAGCTCGAACTAATGAGTGGACGACTCGACTCATTACTACCACATTCACAGCTTTTATGACATTTGGTCTGTTGTAAAGACATCCTAACGGAGCCGTCAATTGCTATCAAATGGAAAAGTTATGAGTTTATTGAATCTCTCGATTCTTACGAATGCTTTCACTCGCTTTCACTCTCTATTCAATTGAATTCTTCAAATGAGAAGCCATTCAATCGAATATATCCTTACATGAGTTCTTGTTTGAGGAAAGCCTTCTCTTCTCGTGCAGTCTTCCATTTAGTGCCAATTCAAAACATTTGGCCAATTCTTCGCTTTGGTTTGTGTAGAGCACATGAACGCCCGCTCCTGTAATTACTAATTATTATCGATTTTTTGTCATTGTTTCAACTTTTTTTCAATTTCCGGATAATCTTTTTAACAAAAATTGAGCTCTTTTTCGATTCAACGGACTTTTATTTACAACAAGACTGCCTTATGATTGAAAAATCGCTAAATTAATGCTGGTTTTGAATAATGGGCTCGAATTTGGATTATATTACTATTTAAACGGAAGTGAATGAAACGGAAATCCAAAGATTAATAATCGAAGCGAAAGATTTGTTTACTTAAGCAGTGTATCAGATATTCAAAGTATATAATACCCCGATTATGAAACTCAATATATAATTCATATCAAGTTTCGAATGAATGAGTTTTGTCTGATCAGAGAAAACTCATTTAATGCGATTCTTGCAAATATTGTGAGCCATCGATACATACGAATAAAGTCTAAGATTTAGAAAATCTTCTTTTCAGAGACCATACAAATGTCTGAATTGGGAATCGAATGATATATTGAGTGAAATAAAATTAGTGATAACTCTATCGAGTGGTCTATGGATTGGTCTTCGCATTCAAATGCTTCCAATAGTTATAAATAAAGTTAATGTATATTCTATTGAAACAAATGTTTCTAAGTTGACATTTGAGAGAACTATTTAAGCTTATTATCTGACATTTCAGTTATATTCAAGCCATCAAACACTGCAAAAGTATTGGATTTCTTGCCTTTTCCGCAGTGAGAGCCGCCTTCGAAACAGAACTTGCCGTCAATGACACCAAATCTTCGGAGTTCTTTGATTGGCCAAAAGCCCAGCAGTCGGGGAGGAATTCCTGAAACTAAGCAAAAGTTGTGGTCTTGAAGGTGAAGTCTGACCGGACCGCAGCTCAGTTTGCTTTTTGCCGGAAGATTCGTGATTTGAACCAAAAAGTGTTGCTCTGAATAATAATTTATTCATTGATTAAATTGAATTCAAAGGAAAGTTGTGTCACAACTAATTCAAATCCATTTGATTTATGACATGACTGACCTTCACAGAGATGTGCTTTAATCTTGACCTGCCATTGAATTAACATCTCCCTCGTATCGAATGCCAAGAGCACAACCAGATCCTTGCAAATTATAGCAATTGTATTGCTTTCCTTTTCCAGAGTGAATCCGGTCTCCATTCCAAGAAAGCCGTCCAAAGATAGGGATGACTTAGTGGACGCATTTTTGCACCGGTCTTTGCTGTCCCGATATATTTGCAAATGAAGACAATCTATGGAACAGAAATGAATTCTAATTAAGTTGACTGTCGTTCTGATGGACACAAAATCTTTGTGAATAAAGAATTAGTTGATTCAATAAATGGGAAAAAATGATTCAAAACTGATTGTGAATAGAAAAACAGGAAATATATGCGAATTGTTATTCGACTAAATTATTAATAAATGCGAAATCAGGGACAGAATGAATGACTTTTATCAAGAATTCAAAGCTATATAATTGAGATCATAAATAGAAGACAACATTTTATCATATCAATGAATGGCGAATAATAACCATTAATTATGTCATTATTAATATCAATTTGAGAGCACTTTTGAGAGTAAAATAAATTCAAAGAAAAAGATTTAAAGTTAGAAAAGAGGGAATCGATGAGTGAGTCAAACATCTAATCCCAAAGCGTTGGCATCGTTTCCAATGATTCAAAAATAAGTTTAAATGACACTTAAAATAGGCCCCAAACAAGTGATTTATGAATTACACTAAAAAATTCAATAAACAGAATATTTTAAGCGATAAACAAATAAAAAATCGATTATTTGACTGATATGTCATCAAAACGACTCATAAATAATCGATTGTAAAATAGATTATTTTGCAAATTATTACTACATTTCATCGAATTGAAGTTTAATCTCAAATTCAGCAAAAATTGTTATGTTTTGAAATTGAGCTTGATCATTGCTACAATTCTGGTCCAATGGTTATCGAAAGCTATTTTATGCCTGTTTTGAAATTTCTGAGAAAATGAGTTCAGATGTGGACCTAATAGCGTGTAATGGGAGGAGAGTTAGTCCTAAAAGCACAGTCGTGTTCGCTATTCATTCTTATGTGACATAACCTTCGAAACCGATATATAACTGATTTGATAGAGATTTTGATGACATATAAAATCAAGCATGATTAATTTGGGCTTTCAAAGATTTATTGGATATTTGAAATCGATTGCAAGAATCTATTCAAACCATTTTCCTTCAAAATTATCGTTAAATTTCAACGAAGAAAAAATTACTTTTAACTGACTTTA
The DNA here is from genome assembly GCA_034698165.1 of Punctoribates punctum. Lineage (NCBI taxonomy): Eukaryota > Metazoa > Arthropoda > Arachnida > Sarcoptiformes > Punctoribatidae > Punctoribates > Punctoribates punctum. Next base: position 5,620 of record JAQGBD010001632.1, on the reverse strand, counting down.
GTTCTTATTATTTGTTGACTATATTCCTGTGCTTTGGAACCACTTCATTGAAAAGAGAGGAATCGTTAACAAAAGATGTGTCGACTTTTATTTTCAATAGAATTTATCCTCAATTATAAGATATATTTCATCCATTATTTGTGTCTAATATCTGACAGAACGGGGAATGAATGCCGACATCATTACTGTCTATCAGTTCCACCCAATTGTTAATAGAGTGACGGACTTAAAAATAGACACAAAAATTGTTTACTTATTGAAGGAATCATTGACTGAATGACAGGACATTGATCTGAAATATAAGGCAATTATTGAACTAAATTAATCAAATCTTTAATTAAAAAATTTTTTTTGCACATTATTTCTCTTATTTATTCTTAATTTAATAGTTTTATACAATCCTTGAAATAAAAGCCGAGAATAGTATTCTCGGTTTTGGAGAAAAGAAAGAAATAGATGGTTAGTTAAATGTCAAAATGAGTGGATATTTTCAAAATATTAGGCAAGTATACAATGTATTGCTTGAGTACTTTAGTTCTATATTCTGACCTTATCTTTAATAAATATTTTATTAATCTCCGACTTATGAGCTATTTGTTTGATGAGATACTGAGCTAACAAGCAAACAGAGATCACCCTGAACATCTAAAAGAGCGTTCTCTCATTTTTCATTCTCGAATTTCAGTGGAGGTCTATCAACAGAAATAGATTTGAGAGCTTATCATTTGCCGCCACCTTTCAAATAATTCTCATCATTCGGTCTCTCATTCTCTCATTCTTTTCAAAACAATATTAGTTAAGTCAGAAAAACTCCAAATAATCCGATATTAGAGGAAAAAATCAATGACTCATCTCATAGACAATGAACTCGACGTTTACTTTTATTATTATTTTAGAGGATTATTAGTACTTATAATCATTTTATCAATTTATTTGTTCTCAACTCATTTTTTCACTCATTTCAAGCATTTTTCGATGACTTCAATCAAAGGGAAGGGATGTTTCGCCGATTCTTTTGTTAGCTTTCATTTTGGGTCTAAAAATAGCTAAAGATTATGAAAATACATAAAATAACGATAATGTGAATGAAGTTATCCATTAGAGTGAAAAACAAACTCACTATTAATCACTTTTCATAGCATTAATATTTAATAAGATTTTGAATCAATTGAATTCAGAAATTATGGCTGTTTTGGGAAAAAGCGAATAATGAGAAGTCTTTGCATAAAATCCATATAAGTGTTGGGATATCAGAATTGATGCGTTTTTCTCATTTTTGGTGTATTTGTAGCCCAAAGCCATCATTAGTCGTAAAAAATCGTGGACTCAGTCAGTGTTGAGCACACATAGGATTACAGATTTGCATCAATTTCTGGTATTAAGTAAAAGCAATGCTCTTTCGAGTTATTCCGATTCGGACACATCTGGCTTTAGTTCACATTACAAATGAGTGCTGTGAGGGCTCAGATCAGCACTCATGTGAAGGCAAGCGTTAGGGCAATGCACAGACCAACACAGGGCAAGTGCTCTCTCCTCTAAAATAGTGCTCTTTGTTTAATAGTTTGTGCGACACGACTAACAATTCGTATATTTTTTTCGAGTGAAAACTAATGCATGTTTTGCCTCACATATCGATAATGCAGGTAATACTCGATACAGACACAGACATTCAGCACTTCATATCCCACTCGAATGAATAGTATTACACAATTGAATATCCAAAGAATTAAACCAAACATTACATCAATGTTTGCAGTGAAGCGTGACTCCGATCCCTTTTGGATGTCTGCCCCCTTCGCCCCTTTATTGCATTCATCTTTAATTTTGAGTCCCAAAAGAATATTCTCAACGATATTCACACACAATATGTAGTGAACAGCACTTAATTCACATTACATTAGAATTTCGGTTGAATAATAAGCAATGGAAGTGATGTCTCATATGAATAGCTATGAATGGACTGGAGTAGACGTGAATGGACGCCAATGGACACGACCAGAATGACTCATTAGGCGAAAAAGTTGTAATTTGTGTGTTTTGTCATACCTATGCTCTTAGTGGTGCTCTGGAGTAAGGCATCGACCAAATCAGGTAATTAATGAAACGACTATTTCTGGTTGAAAACGACATTTGAGTCGAATATGAGTCTCATCTGAATTGTTTTGTTCATTCAATTTGTTCTGCTATTTATGTTGGGCTTATGCTGTGCTCATTAATATCTTATATGAATTCAACAAAATGTTATGAAAACAAAAGAATAGTCTCTAAACAATAGAATATTAACATTAAAGTAGATTTTGTTTTAACATTAATGCAAATGAAAGGAATTATATTTAACACAAATGTTCTGATGTCTAATATTTCACTCTATTTATGGATTTGAAAACTTTATTAAAAGCATTTCCTTTTCATTAAAAGTATTTTAAAATTAATGAAAGCCTTTCCTAAAAGAGCGTTGAATTGAATTCCTGTTGAAATAAATGAACTCAAAAGACGAGAAAACATTTCCAATACATAAATCTACGATCAAATGAAATGTGAGCCACAAATCAATTCCCGTCACGTCTTAAACAAAACAGAATTGTGTGAAAAATTGAACGAATTGTTCTTGCAAAAGTGAAAATCAATTGACACCAAAAGTTAATGCTTTCTATTCCTGTGAACAATGTATAAGAAAAGTGCATTCAATGCATTGCAAGACTCAATCAAATTCAATGATTCAGCCAAACAACTAACAAATAGTTTAGCACAAAAACTTCTCCGGGCCTTCTATTTTGTATAAATCAAATTGAAAAAGATTTACTTTCTCTCAATTATCTTAGAAAACTTCAACCAGAGATCAGTTTGAATAATTCAAGGCTGTCCTACTTATTTAGGCCAACCCCGAGGACAAGTATAATGGAATTTGAATTCAAGTGAAATCTTCTAAATTGAATAACATTTCATTAATTGAAATAATTGATTTCAAATCGAAAATCTTCTAATTATTTGAAAGTTTCTAACATAACTAACAAGATTATTTTGATCATTCATTTATTTTTTCTTATTATAAAAGAAGTAAAAAACGTGGAAATGAAAGATGTTATCGAATCAGTGTTTAGTGAGTTATTTGTAAAATAGTTAATTTGGAGTCAGTCCCCGGGCGAGTGTCTCCTATAATAAAATTGTGATCAGTTTTACAACACTTCTTGGAAGAAATCGATCACTGTTTGGGATGAGACTCAATCAATAAAACCGACTGAACAGCACTTCTTTGTAGAGTTTTTTCTCTTCTCATTTAGTTGTAACCAATGAACTGAGAAAACCCGGAGCTATAAGTAGACCAAAAATCACTTATTTTCGCGACAATAGAATTTCGTCTGAGTTCTCAAGTCTTATATAAATATAGATTTGCGTCAAATATAGATTTAGGGATAGCTTTAAATCAAAGCACAGGGTCTGAGTTCTCACAATACAAATAAATGAAATCCTGGTAATGGACTAAAAAAATTGATGTCTTTTCTCTAATTGAAATGTCAGTCGATTTATAGGATAACTCAAATATGTTTTAGAATTTGATTGTTGTCTACAAATGCTTATCATTTGATATTTGTTGGCAAACAACTGAGAAATTGACCCAGGTTAGCCAACCCAATATTTGATTGGATTCCATGATATAAAACTCTAAAATTAATGGAGTATTTGTGAAATACTTTCATTAATTCAAATTAAATGTAACCATAAATCAACAAAAATCTCGAGAATGCAATTAAAGTGGATTTAAATTTATTTATAAATAGTTTGACAGCACTTTAGATAAGTTTGTCGTCAATCGATATTAAGCCTCAGAATAATATTAAGTCGAAATGCATTTGAATTTCGATTAATTTACATAAAACTCCTATTTTTCTCTCTATGTTTGCATATAATTGTGATTCAGATTCTCATATCGGAGTGGATGAGTCTGAGTGAGTGACTGAACTCAGTCTTCAATATGATTTCCACTTTTGAAATCTCTAGAGATGAAGACTCAGCGCTCTTGAGAGACATCGATAGGTATCCAAACAGTCGTATATTACTGTTCAACACACAAATCAAATGACGAGAGAGGAAAATATGAGGAGAATTACAGCGGATAAATGCATTCACACAAAGTATCTCATGATTTATGGCATCAATATTTTTATGTCATTTCTCCCATTTTTTGAGTTGAATTTTGAATTATCCAAAAGAATATATAACTGGAAAAGAGTTGTTCTGAAAGAGACAATCAATTACTATAAATCAAAATTAATTTCTGTTATAATAATTAGACAAAACGGGACTAAACTATTCACGGTTTCTCAGTTTGAGAGCACAAACAACAATAAATCTGACAAATGGTGTAATAATAATAACTAATAGTAATAACGACACAAAACATCTATTTTTGTTGCGAACCAAAGCAATCGCTTTTTGAGTAATTTTTTGGCTAAATATATACCGTTTTCTATTTGAAGGCATTTGAAGGCATGTAATGCAATGAAAATCACAGGCAATACATAATAATAAAAATAAAATCTAAACTTCAATAAAAATGTAATAGACGTTCAGATTTATATATCCATAGCAACCACTATAAGTAAATTGATATGAATTCCTTTTGGTTGCAATGCTCTGCTCTGATGAACACTTAATTCTTGAGCTCATAAGAAATCGCTTTTTTGAGTAATTTGTGTGCAGTTCTCCCCAACTATAATAAGAGGCTTAAAAACTAAATTCTATTCCGGAACAGACTCTTTAGTACTCCATTAACCTGAAACTTATTTAAGAAAAATTTCTACATTTAAATCCAGAGTAACTTTTTTGCTAATGAAAAGCACAAAATGAAAAATCTTTTGGAAATTCATTATTTGATCCTTTCTTTCAATCAATTATATGTTTCCATCAGAATAAGAGTTTGGATTTTAATGGCCTTAAAGACAAAATCATAGCTAAACTTAAAAATGTATGTTTGAAGAGACCTTTTAAAGAGCTCTACCATTAGAGCACTCACTACAAGATATCGGGTAATAAAACATTTTATAAAAGCGCTGTTCGTTTCAAAGTTTCATTTCTTTGTCTTTGAATCCCGAGAGAGAGGAGTCGTGCGATTTTTTAACAGCCATTTCTTACTTAAAGGAAACGAAGGATTTTGATTCAAACCCCTCCATAAGTGAATCGCTATCAATGACAGCACTCGAAGAAAGACAGGCATTGATCCTGACGTATGTCTGTCAGCATTGGTTACATTCAAACATATTTTAATATCAAACAAAATCCATTTGAAACAAAGAATGAGACAAATATTGACTTTTCTTGTATTTCTCATTTTTTAAACTCAAATAACACTTTAATATAGTTTTACTCATAAAATGAATTTACTCTTTGAAAATCAATAATACATTAAGAAAAATGAATTCAAAAATATCATTAGAGATAAGATTTCTTATTTCCACTCATTTTTTGAAATTCATTTGAAATCCACTCAAAAATGTTTTTTATAATTTCGGTATTTTTCAAAATGTTTTGAAACTTATTTTTGTATCAAAGAAAATAAATTTTGCCAAAAATAAGCCAAAATTGATGGCATCAGAAGTGAAAATATAGTTACGAATGGTAA
>JAQGBD010001631.1:0-14486 GCA_034698165.1 Punctoribates punctum | reverse complement strand
GATAACAACGACCGCAACATTCGATACAAATAATGCGGTCGATTAGAGGCCACAATAGCCACAGGAACTGAAGAGATGGGGTCCGACCAGTTGACACTAACTGAGAAAGTCAGTGGCGCCGGTTCTGAACAGCTGCAGACACTTCCATATCCTTCAATATGTGTACAAAAACTCTTCCGGCGCTGATTCTCTTCGTTTGTCATATCCCAAGAACTGCATTCACTCTCAGATACTGGACTTAATGGGATTTCCGCCCTAAGAACAACAGGAGCGCCCCAACTGTTGAACTCTGGAGATTTGGAATAACTCTCGCCAAACATTCGGTTTCCCTTCTGAGCGGCCAATACCCACATATCTCTCCACCCGATTTGTGCAAACCTTTTAGAACCCAACTTCTTAAGCATTTCTCGCGCCGATTGTTTCATCTGAAAAGTTCCCTCGTCTTTGATGGCCATAATTATAATCCTTCCGTCGGTTACCATATTTACAAACAAAGACATGGCTTCGTCCTCATGAGGAGAATAAGTATCAAAGAGGCGCTGAGCCATCACTGAACCGGTCGACTGATGCAATACAATTACATGAATTCCCCGACCCTTTCCTTCTTCAGAGTCATCTAAAATCTAAAGATGAGTAATCATTAAATGGATTGAAATTTAATAAAGGGTTGTGTCTAACAGTGGCGCCGTCCACAGTAACCGTCACTCTTGACTGACTCGACAAGACTTCCAAGTTTAGAGTCTTTGGATGACTTTCTTGTAGTTTAAGACTATTATGTCGCTCTCCATCTGATCCTTTGGTATATAATAAGAAAAACAAGAATCAATACTCTTGGATATCATCAATAGAAAGACAATTAATCAGTCATACCGTCAGTATTTGGTTCTCCTCTTATTCTATTGGTTGTGTCGATAATAAACAATACATTTATGATAACTGTGACCATAAGAATCACCAGAAATATGAACTGAAATATAAAACAGAAATCAATTAATACAAGAAATAAGAATATAGTTTGAAATATAAGCGAATAATAGACTAAAATATTAATAAACGATTTCTTTGATAGACAGAAGTGATGTCTAATCAAGGATTCAACGAATTTTACAGTTCATTATGGCACAGATATATCGTCCCCTGACTACTGACTTCTGGTATATTGGAAATTGAATTGTTAGCCAACTTTTGTAAGGCAATCATCTAATGGTTTGTTATTCTGAGATATGGGCCGACAGTAGAAAAATTGAATCTAATATAGCATTGAATGTGATTTTCTATTATCACTGTCTGTAATGCCGTCAAAACTTGTGGTCTATTTGTTGGCCGAAAGCGAACACAAAACACACAAATCATAGTATTCTTCGTCTGATTCTTCTCTGTCTTCCTCTTCGACTCTATTTCTTTGGTCTGATATTTATTTGTGATATATTTTTCGGTCATTCCCTTAATGGTTGTGCTGACAATCCTATCAGAAAGTAATATCTGTTTTCTCTTTTTTGTGGTCTGTCTTCTGATGCGTTACTTCCATACAATTAATAGTGAGACTAAAACCGAAGGCAATGGATATCTAAACCTCTTTCATAGGATTTACTGAAAGTAGTGAAACATTTGCCAAAAGAATTTGTAAATCATTTTGTTTGACATAAATTCATACAAAGAATATCTTAAATATTCCAAACATTTCCTCTAATATATTCGGTCAACTAATTTGCCATGATCATTGATCATTGATCAGGAAACTACTTCATTGAATTTTTCAAGCAGATTCATTTTTCAATTTTGAGCATCATCAATTATTTATAATGGGGAGAAGTGAACTAAAAGCTACAAATAAGCAAGCATAAACATTTTTAACAAGGATTAGGTGTGTACATTGTACAAAAACAATTTTAAGCTTGGTCTGTCTATTATGACGATGAATAATAGCAAATAAGAGGATATGTCAGTCATAAGCCCCCACTGCACACCACCAGTGCGGCACTGATTGTAACTCTTGGATCCAATGCAGACATATTCTTGTAGGCACTCTAAAAGGACAGTTGGCTTTGGAGTGACATAAGGTTTACACACTTTTGACATTTAAAAAAGAAACCCAAATATGTTTGGACACAAATTTTTGACACTTGAAAAATGTTTGCCATATTATTAACCGTTTGTCATAAATGTGTCTCAGATTTCACTGTTTGTGGTCATACCGTTGAGGATTGGGACCCAGTGATCAGTCTCGCTATCCAATAGTCTCGAGAGCTGTCAATCAGTTCCGGAGGGGTCTCCCATACTCTCCTATAAGTGGTGTGACTTCACAACAAAAATATTTGCGACTGTATTATGAAAGTCAGAGCAGAGACTTATGTCGACTAATGTTTTCTCCATTTATTGTCTAAATTTCTAAACTTTTTGATAGTTATTCCCCACAAAAGCTCAATGAACTCAATGTCGGACCCAATGGACTACAAAAATATTGCTTTTGAAAAACACAGTTATTGGAATCTGTATGGCACTGACCAGAAGGGGATCGGTAGGGGACTGATTGCCCTTAACATTACATGAGTGGTGAGGGTATTGGTTATAAACTTTAATGTAAGGCCTGTTTGTTATGCAAATGCGTTTGAGATGAGATGACTCCGGTTATGACTAACCAAATGTTCATTTAAACCGATTTGTGCGGAAAGGCTATCAAAACTTCAACAGTCAGTTGAAACTCAAATAAACTTTATATTCATACAAATAAGGGATGACTTAGAGAAAGGTATATCACAGCAAATATCACGTTAGGAATCGTCAGTTTCACCCCTTACTAGAGTTTGTTGTAATAGGAGTGAGCTATGAATCGCTCAGCACTTTCCTCAACTCATATAATACTGTATTAATAATAATTCAATTTTCGGCGTTAATTATAATTATTTATTCGATTTCATATTCGGAGCGAATTTCCTGTTTATTCAACACTTTATTAATGGAGTGTAAGTCCCAAATGTAAGGACCGTTTCGTTCGGTTTCGAGTCAGGAATGTCTCAACTGATTAACAAATTCAGCGAAAATCTTCATTCAGAGTCACTTTCGTTACGAATGACTAGAATTTAATTTCCGTTAATTAATTCAATTATGAGTTCTCTAAGTAATGAATTTATTCTGGTAAACCTATCTTGCTTATCTCATTTTCTAACTTATCAAGTTATCATAATTGAGAAGTAATCCTAATCAAATTTAACTCAAGCGATGACCAAGGATATAGGCATAATTAATTTTGATGAATCAAAATCCTGTTATGTTAAGATTGTTATTTAACCAAGTTCGTGGGAAAATTGCTGATAAAACTGACGAAGTTTTGCAATTCGTTAAAAATGAGCTTGCTTAACCGGCACAAACTCTGTAAATTGGTCATCCTTCGGGGTTAATATAATGAACTGGCGATAAGGAGGAACTGGCTTCACCCAAAGCCCTGTCCTTTCATCCAGCGGTCAGACATTGATATGTAAATGAGTGGTTGTGTTAGTGATGAGCGGCTAAAAGCCTTTCAGACATCGGTTTTCAAATTTAAGTGGTTTTTAAGATAAATTGATTGCAGTTTATATGGAAACTGACGGCAATGACGGCTCTCTTATTCAAAATTATAGACTATTTTAATAAACGACAAACCGATACAAACGGCACAACAGATGACAACAGATTATTAATGCCGTTCACTATATGGGCTCTAATTAATCAAATTTGTGGCCACAGATTATGCTCAGAGCGGAGCACCACATATGACGTTATAATACGGATTATAATAATATTAGAAATGAAAACACTTTAGTTAAGTAGAGATCTGTCCTATTCATCGGGTCCTCTGTTTTTAGGGCATTCGCTCTGCCTTTGACTTTAATGACTAGTGAGTGAGTCGGATGTGCATCAAGTCTGGGGACCGCTCTCTCAATGGGAGGATTGGGAGGAAAGAGACGGACTCATAGAGTGAACAGGATTTTTGGTTAAATGAGTGCACAGCATCTTTTATGGGCCGACCATAGCTATAACGGTCAGTGGAATAGACAGAGCGCACAGACTATTGTCTAAATGCTTTGGTAACCGATTGTGAGTCATATAACTCACAAATAGATCCCATTTGTGTTGTTTTGTTAACTCTCTGGTAATTATCGATCCCATCAAACATTGGGCCATAAATTTTGAGTCAATTAAATTTCACAAATATTTGTTTTCTTTTTGATCAAACTTTTCAGTTATTGGCAAATATTTTGATCAATTACTCTAATTTATGCCCATTAGGACCAGGATCATTCCGTAATCAAATAATGAGAAGACAAACATTGCAAGTTTCAATAGAAATAGAAATGTTTTCCTTTGAAATTATCTGTGTATTTGAGGCTTTTCTCTTAGTCAGAGCAAACCTTTATCAATAGCAAGATTGTTTTACTCAGAAAACTACTGCTAATTCGAACCTGCTCAATTATATACCTCTACATGCTATATAAAAAAATAGTTTAGATTTGTTATAAATGATCCTTGAACTTGAAATCTGAGCGAATCTAATTCGAACTGGCTAGTCCTTGGTCACATCTTTTCAATGGAAAGCATGCAGAAAAATAGATTAACTTGTTTATTATGTGAGTTCACAAACCTGTAAGAGTTTGGCGATCATTCTTCTCGGTATCAATAAATGGTGTCTTAAACGGATCAGTGAATTGTTATTAGAGTTATGTTTGTTTAGCAGATAAACCGTTGAATTGGATTTGACTGAAACCAGTGATGGCAGAGAACGGGTGGGTCTTAGTGTATACATTGCCGTATCGGTCGGTAGTTTGCCTGTGCTGTGCTCTGCGCTGATAAACTAACCGGCTATTGATTATTAATACAATAGATATTAATTAATCGCATTCATGTCATTCAGAGTTCAATGAAATCTTCCTCTTTTGGTATTCGTTGGACGGCCTCTGATATGAGCTCTTCAGTTGTCTTCAATTCCTGTCCTTATCTTCGGTTCTGTCGACAAATATTTGCAATTCTTATCTGAAACGAAACGTAAAAATACTAATGAATTGAGTCTCGATTCACAAAATTATTTTTTCGCTGAATTCAGTATTTTTTTATTCTAAAAACTAAGGGACGGCCAGAGGGTAGTCCTCTGAAAGTTAGCAAAGTTTAGCTTTAATATAAGCTAGTTATAGATGAATGATAATTCAAATTGGAATTTTATTCTTGGCACGATTCAAACGATAATGAAATAAGAGGTGACCCGTTGACCATCTCTTCATAGAAAATCCAATTTATTAATGTCTGATATTTTGAGAATAAAATATGATATGAAATAATTTTTGAGAGAATATATGGGAATTTCATTCAACAGTGAAAATGTAATTTTTCTCTCGGCTTATGAGTCGAAAACATTGAGATCAGTGACAGCACAGACACAGAGCTCAAAGTTATGCCATATATTGAATGGAGAATGTGTTGGATATGTTGGACGGCCAGAAGAGGGGAACATATTCTCTGATGCGTTCATTACATTGACTGTCCGTTCATTCGTAATAATAGAGTTCCGAAATCAATAAATTTATTACAAAACGATACATAAGTCAAACGGTATAGAAGTATAGAAGTCATCCAATAAATAAAATCAAATCTAATAAAGAGATTCGAGTTCTCCACAAAATATTATATACATTCAAATGAAAATTTGGATTTCATTTCCATTGATTCAAGTGATGCGCAAGCTCATTTTCATAAACAAATTAAGAATCTATCAACGAAGAAGTAGATGAAACTTATCCAGCACTGTTTGGTAGAAATAATTTATAACAGTTTGGGCCAAACATTTCCCAACGCTTTTAAGCTTAACTCTATTGAGAATATTGGAAAAGATTAGGCCTAACCTAACCGGTAAACTAAACAAAAATTAACAAGTCACCATGATCAGTAAGTTCTTTGGAGACATGGTCAATTTGTAAATCTTATATAGTCTTGTAAATTACAATATATATTGACACGATATAAACAAGTATTATTTGGCAGATCAATATCGAATTGATGGAGAACCCCCTGAGGACAAGCACTCACCCACATGACTACCTCCTGCGCATCATTGATCTGAGTCTTAGATTTAGGACAAAAATAAAAGTCTGATTCATTCAACAGTCAGTAATACTATTGATATAGAAATGAATAATTTGGTCGCTATTTAACGCAATAATTTCTCAAATGTAAAACTCGAGAGAATTTTGTTTCGGATGAAAATTAAATGCTATTTCATGTTATGACTGAACACATAATACTTTCATCAAATCCTTATATATCGATAGAAATTATTTTCTTCGCCATAATTAATATAATTTCTCTCATATTCTGAGGGATTAAGAAAAGAGTGAATCATTTTTCATTTGAAATTATTTCGAATTAAGTAATGATTTTATAATATGAGCTCAACTTTTATGGTGTGCTTTAAATCATTATTTTGTGATAAATGTCTGTGAATTGCATTAAATCTCATATAAGACAATATTTTTGTAAAATTTCTCTTCAATTGTAAGGAAGTAAATGAAAATCTTAACAAACTTTTTGTTTATTATCTGATGAATAGAAAGTATTTAAAAAATAGTTTAAATTCAAGACTTTTAGTCGATTAAAGGGTAGAATAGAAGAGTTGGAGAACATTGTTATCGATCGCAAAACAAGTTTAATAACTTTTTAAAAGTAATTTTCTTCGACAAAACAACTTTCAAGATATTCGTCTCAAGCTTTCAAACTCTGGTAAATAAGATCAGAGATATTGTTCTCAAACATCAAACAAAAAATATTATTATCTCTCGACTCATACGAAAAATTCCAAATTTAATCAATTTTTAGGGAAGTCTTCGACCGAAACAAGCATTTGAATACTTTTTTTTTTAATTTGAGGAAATATTCAGAACTCTCTCCCTTTCGAGGAAATACTTATTGAAACTGAACATAGATTTGAATTAATTTCAAGTTTGAGGGAAAACTATTTTAATCCAATTTTTCATTCGCCTCCACTTCTATCACAAAAACACTTTAATTATACAATAATTATCATTAAATAAGAATAAATTTCTTTAACCTTATATCAGATATCCGGATGAAAAATGTGGCGAAAAAATTCAATTTTAAGATCATTTTACTCTCAAACGTATTCACAACTCAAACATATTCCGATAATTAATTGCTTTCTCCTATAATTTTATCAGTAATTCAACGAACCTTTGGTTTGAATTTTGAACTTTTGTTTGTAATAAAGATAATTATAACCAAGAATTCAAACTTTCAGACAATAATTCTGTAACTATATTACTCTCTGAAGAAAATAGAGAGAAAAACAAATTTCCATTGAGTTCAGTCATGATTTCAATTATGAGAAATACATTGCTATCATAATGGAAATTCTTGTCTATATTTTCCCATATGTGCCATATTTTTTCATCACAGCTATTATGGTAATTGTTTCTCAAGTATTGTAATCGCCATAAGCGAGACTCTGCTCCGCACAGACACACAGAGCACAGGAATATTAGCTGAATATTATCCCAATTAAACAAATAAGCGCTCATTAGTTTTTGAGATGTCTTTCCGTTTTCTTTATGGAGAGCCCACACATAAATTCAATTCATATGAATTTTCAGCAAATTTTTCGCTGATTATTACAGAATTCTGTACTCAACTAAACACACATTCCTTTTGATCATTATTTTCAATAAATAAAATTATGAGCGAAACAAAAAATACATAATTCACTGATTCATGAATTTTCATAACCATATGCATGAAAACTAAATTGTTTCGGATTATTGTATGTTTTCGTTTCGTTTAAGTAATTCTTCGCTTTTTATATCAAATTTTGTAGAAATTCTGCAAACATTTTACTGAAAATAATATCTTTTGTGTGATTTTGGACTCAATTTGGCGTTTCTTCCGAATGTTTTCCTCGTTTATATGTTTTTTTGTTTATTTTCTGCATTAAATAAATTGATTTTTTACTTTATTTTTCAATTAACCTCTTGTTTTGTGATACCAGTGCTCTGGCAATGAATCTCTTCTAATATATCGACACTTAAAATACATAACAAAAACGAGAAGAAAAATAATCTTATAATTTATTACTCCATTAGATGTGACACTAAAAAAATTTTTCAATTAATCTCTTGGTATTCAATTGTGGAGAGTATGGGAAGTCCTACTATGGGACAGACCTGAACCTCTTGTATTAATTTTATTGTTTGGAAAATTAATAGTTTGTAAAGATTTATTATATTTCAATCAAATAAATGATCAAGCAAAAATATCACATTGATTTGAAACAGACTTAAATTATCAAGCCAATCTAAGCCAAACAAAATTAGACAAAAATAAAAATCAATAAATTGAAGAAATGAGACGATAATTATGCATACTTAAAGGTATCCAGGGTATTTCGGATTTAAATTCAGAGAGAATCAGCTAATTACCAGGTATATATTAAAAGGTTTGATGTTATAAAAAGTAGCCCCCGGTTAATACCACTTAAACTAATTTCAATGAATTGATTAGAAATTTATATTCATATCCGTATAGTTTATGTTATCTTAATATTTATACACAAATGTTGACTAAAGAGATGTTTAGTATTCAAACCTTAAGACAAAACGATTAACAAATTTATTACATAATGTCTTAATGTCTAAATCAATGGATTTTCTATGGTTGAGCACAGAATGAGAGCCCATTTCAATGTCAATATTGATTTATTCGATAAAAGAAAGGGTAGAATAGAAAAGAGATTATTAGCTTTGAGGCAAACAATGATTAATTTCCAGAAGACGTTCAAAACCACTTTTGCCGATCAGACTGTCGGTGAAGTCGAAGAATAATTTGATTTCATGTCATATGAATCAACAGAGTTGCTGCTGATTGAGGAAAGGGATGACCACTGTTCGAGATATGGGGAACGGGTTCTTAAATTTGAGTTTTAAAGACCGGAATTTAAAATCTATTTAATTATTGCCCGAAATCATGAGTCTATTCACACGTTTTTCATCCCTTTCCAAAGAAATGTGAAGAAGCTTACCGTAGAGTTTTTGTTTAAAGAAGATAATTAGCTCTTGCCCTTGGTAGTTCCCGAACTATATATAGGAAATAATGATTTTTGATTAACTTTGAATAATTTGTTCAAGAACAAAATGAAAAAATAACTAATTATTAATTATTTTGGAAACAATTTTGAGTCATTCATATCATTGATAGCAACTCACGAAAAGAGATTTGTTTTACTCTTAATTTACTAAAAATTTGCTCCGAATCTGCGCTCAGAATAATTATTAATAAAATTTTGCTTCAATTTCATACAAATTATGAACCGATGTTTACATTAAATTCTTGAGAGAAAAGCAAATATTGTGAAACGAATTGCTTTTATTTTATTTGAGTTTAACTATAATTAGCATAAAATTCAGTCAATTAAGTAAACATTGTTTCGGAGAAATAAATACAAAATTATATAATTCAATAGAAATGAATTGTTTTCATAAACTTTTGGCAAACATTTATCAAAAGTGATATCAATTTCTAGGATTGGTTTTCAAGTTATTTGTCATCGACAGAGAAAATCTGATTTCATGAGTACTTCAAACAGTTTTCAAACATTTCACCAGAGATTTGATGACTTGTTTGAAAAATCGCCTGTTTTTGGGCAACTGATAAAAAACAAGGCTTTCCAACCGCTGTTTAATTATGTAAATGCATTTCAATGTCTTTACTTAAATTTATTGGCCAACAGTTGATTGAATTAAAGTCCTTTCCCTTCAGCTATGGTTAAAATCTTAGCTCCAAATTAAAAAAGAGTTTTACTTTTTGGTGAAAAACATTTCACTTGATTTTTATCTGTTTTTCTTCAAACAATTGTCAGATAGAATCAAAGGGATGTGCAAAGAGGCTGTGCTATTAATATTAATCAAATCAGAGTTTCTGAGCCTTGAATTTTCACTTTGAAGATCCTTGATTAATAAAAGCCAGGACCTGGTCTTACAACCCTTCCCTAAAATTGAAGTTTTGATTTCTGATAATGAGATTCAAACCTGAAATCGGCGGAAATTTAAAGGAATTCAAATTGAATGAGCAAATTGTGAATATTGAAGCTAATCAAGCACAGTTATGCAATTTATTTTTTGATAATTTGTCTGAAATTATTAACGCCTTTCCTATTAATAACATTTGTTTGGAATTCAATTTTATTTTTGATTTTTCGGGTCTTTTAAAAGAAAAATTCAATTTTCGTCTGAACTCAAAGTTGGAGATAAAAGTGATAATAATTACCATTAAAATGAGAAAATTTCCATTAATTGCTAAAAGAGTTCAATAGTACTGAGCGGTTGACTCTTGGCTATTGGCTATTTAGCTACAGATATATAGGAAATGCAAAACTCAAATATTGCATAATTAATATCCTCTGAGATAATGAAGTTTTTCGCTTAAATCTGAGGAATATTTTTGTTTATCTTTCAATAATCTTATACTTAAAGCCTTGAACTTAAAGTAAACATTAGTTTTAAATTCAATTCAATTAAGTAAAAGCTATTTATCATTCAAAATGTTTATATGAAGGATTGTTTTGCACCTATTTATTATTCCCAGGATTCTTGCAAATTAAGGGATGGGATGGGATTGGAGAGAGAGAGAGAGAGAGAGAGAGAGAGAGAGAGAGAGAGAGAGAGAGAGAGAGAGAGAAACCACAAAAAGAGATGAGTAAAATTTCAAATGAGATTTATTACCATTTGATGAAAGAAATTATGATTTACGACACGATATCCAAGAAATGATAAATCAATGCCCGGAATAGTTAAGAATAGTTATCGGACTAAGAAATTCACTTAAGGATTAAGAATAAGAATTATTGTCACTTAGAGTTCGGTCAATAAACAGGACTTCATATCAGAGCTCAAAGTCTTATAGCTGTCCCTCAGAAACACAAAAAGGAAATTATATTTTAGACATGTTTTGACATAACATGTATTCCAAACTAAAGTCTGGGCTCTTCTTATTTCATTCTGTGCTCTATTTTTCTCCGATTCTGATGGCGATAGGCTTTTATGGTAATGAACTATCAAAACGATTGGTTAATATTTGATATTCATTACTCTTATCTATTATTCTGTGCTTTTGTTTCTCACGAAATATTCTCTTTCTTTGCTGTCATTCTTGAGAATGAAATTTCAAAAAAGCATTTCTTCGTTTGGTTTTGGTTTTCAATTACTATTTGAAAGAAATATTATTTTTAGTGAATTTTTCGAAGAAATTCATGTGAAATATGATTGCTTTAAGTCATGGCTTTTTGGGACCGAATTAGTAAATGATTTTTCTTTGCTTTCATATCAAAAACAAGTTTAAACATCTCAAGAATTGGATGACTTTTGAGAAAAAATAATTTAATTAATTTTTTTTAAGGAAAGGGAAGCGATAATCAAATTCAAAACTATAAATATAACTGAAATTCATATAAATCTTGTTATTATTCATTCAAATATCAAATCATTTTAATTCCATTAGTTTGTTATAAAATGTTTACTACTTTTAGTGAAAAATTTTTATTTCAACTAAAATATGAAGTATTGGAGAATTCTATAGCAATAAAAATGATATAATACTGAATTAGCCTGGTTGAAAAACCGATGTCAAAAAATTTAATCATTAGTTTTGGTCAATCAAACGAATTGATTTCAATTTAATGGCAAAGAATATTTCAAATCGATTTGGGCTTAACTTTTATTGCCTGATATTCAAAGAATTCATTGGTTTTTCCCTGAATTAAAAAAATATTGAAAACGATATCAAAATAATTTGATATAAAATATATTAATAATTTCGAAACTCTTATAAGACATTGAAAAGTAATCCATTTAAGTTCAAACGGGACCTTAACCTGGACCAGACTTTTATAAGATATTAAATAAATTTAATCCTGATGAATTAGACTGATTAAAGGTTAAGCAAAGGCTATATTTCACTATAACTGGATATATAATGTCTTTACGGATGGAGCGAATAATTTACAGCAATCTATTGCTTGAATATAAAAAAGGTATTGACATTTATAAGGCATACATCTGAAGGACAGCACAAAGATTGGTATCTCTGGAGATGGAGCCGAGTATTGAAGTAAAGGTTTATTAAGTATTTCAGACATCGAGAAAAGTCTCGCAATGAGTGGCAAAGAATTGCTTTTAGACTCCAATAAATCGCTTCAAATCCATTCGTCTCTCTCTCTCTCTCTCTCTCTCTCTCTCTCTCTCTCTCTCTCTCTCTCTCCAACTCGTGAGGAGAGCCATAATAGGAAATACTATTTCTGATCTACAGAGCGGAGCAAATAATTAATATTTATAGTAAAGTAGTCCACAAATAAGTCAATAGCTTTCGATGTGAGGCAAGACTTTAGGGCAATATATGAGAGGAAGAGCACAAAAAACTAATCAAAAGTTGAATATCAATTTGAGTGAAGTACTAATAGAGAACAAAATGAAGAAAACAAAAAATCTTTGTTTTGTTTATTATTTTATCCGATATATTGTTTTTTTGGGCAAAAGTTTATTAAGAAAAGTATTCGTCGAAAAAAGTTGTTTCTTATGTCAAACTTAATGAACAATAAGACGAAAATAATGAAAAACAAGAAAAAAATAATAATAATGAAAGCCTTGAGAAAAATAACTGAGTTTGGCTGAGGAAAGACAGGAATAGGAGTTTCACTGAATAATAATAATATATTTTTGAAGGAAGAGATAGAAATACCGTCTTATAAAAGGAATACAAAATTGAAAAATACTATTTTCGGTGGGAATTAAAGGAAGAGTTGTCTTCTCCTCGGTTTGAGGCCTTTGTTGTAATCGATGCGAGCATTTGATTCACACAAAATTCAATTTGTCTGCTCTTATGAATCAAATCTGTGGACTATAATTGAATCTTAAGTATGACTTAGTAAAGAACAGCACAGAATTGGCACAGAATAGGCACCGAATCAATTGTTTGGCGAGAAAGCGTCGGTATTATAGTTAAGTCGCTTTTCGATACTTTCCAACACTTTTTTGTGAATAACTAATACATAGGAACTCACAAAATGACAGAATAATTGGTTTGTTTCGTGTCTTTGCATCTCTGGTTTGGTGTGTGTGTGAGTGTGTGTGCGGTCCCACTCATAAGCATACATTTTTTAGATAACTATACCTAAAGGACAGGGTTTAAGACTCCTTAACTTATCATTATTTATACGATTGAATCGATTTTTCATCCATTGGTTTGAATAAAAGACACGCAAAGGATTTCATACTTTTATTACACGATTTTATAATTGTTTTCATTTCTTATATCAAATGTCTTTAAATATTAAGCGAAGTAAAAGTCGGGAAAATATTAATTCAAATTATATTTTTTAAAAAACGATTTTACTCTTTGAGATACAGAAAAAATCATTCAAATCATAGATCAATAATAATTAATAAGTTATCTGTGAAATGTAAATATTATGATTTCCCACTATAGTTATCGACAAATCAGGTTTTGGAAACTTTCATTAATAACCTGATGGTTTTGAAATGAGAGTTATTTAAGACATTTATTTATTTAACTTCAATTATAATTATATTTTAAGAAAAATAGTAATTTATATACATTTTAGTAAAGTATTAGTCGAGACTTCAATTCAAAGGTTTTGGAAATAATTTTTGTTTTCAATCGTTTGAAAACAATCTATTAATTCGTATTTTGAATAGAAATCGAGAGAAAAATTATTTGTTTTTTTCGCCGAAAATAGAAGAAAAAAGATCTCGAATTACCTGAGGATATAAAGTGTCAGAAGCCGTGGCGAAAACGGCTCTCCTCTACCCAATCATCTAATATATTATAGCCTTTTCTCCGGATTTAATTTGCATTTATCTTAAGTAGTATTTTGTTACTGAATATTAATAAGTATTATTTTAAATAAATTACCTCTATTTTAATGGCTGTCCTTAACTACGGCTGCACTGAAAGACAGTCAACTCTGCAAAACAGGCGCTGAATATAACCTTAAAATCGGTTTTGGATTACGTTTTCACTATTTTCCTCAATCGACACAACTTTTCAAACGAAGGTTTTCATTGATAAATACCAATAGAATGGGTTCAGTCTACAAATCACTAGTTTTTAATTGAATTTTGCAATCAATGCACACATTTGGCGACAAACGCTCACCAGAATGAGGTGAGAATGAATTGATATAGATCCAATTTTTCAAAGTGTCAAGTACTCTTCACCTCCATTAACTGGTGATTAAAATTAGAGACAATCAACTTTCATAAGGTTTCTACCTGGGTGGCACCAAATAGGGTTAATTTACTAGCAATTAAAATATATCATTTATGTCAATTTTGACTTTATAAATGTAATATTTGATCTTGGTCATCTATAATAATGTTTCTCGTAAATCATCCTTTCCTTCCCAGGATTTCAATGCTATTGAGTGATTCTCTCTCTCTCTC
>JAQGBD010001630.1:0-14501 GCA_034698165.1 Punctoribates punctum | reverse complement strand
TCATTTATTTTTACAATGATCAAATTACTCTTCCATTTTTAATTTTTCAAACTTTACTCATTGAGTTTGACATAAATATCGAAAAAATTAATAAATCTCCTTGTTTATATAATTCTATTTTCAATTATCATGATTGTAAAATTAGAATAACATTATGCATTTTTGTATGCGAGACTTGGGAGTATTCCAATATTGGTATTCCGTTTTTAAATACTTCTACTTATTCATTGACCAAGATTGAATTACAGTTTCCTTGAATTTTAATTTTTTTTGAAAATTTAGTTGTAAGTTATAACAGTTAATTTTTTTTCAGAAAAAGCAAACGTTCTTGATGAAATTCATGTTTCTCAATAAATGAAACTTGTTATGATACTTCAGGATTGTCGATTGTCTTGATTCCAAATTAACTAGGTTAAACATTTCTGTTAAATTTATTAGTATTAAAAATTCAATTTACAGTTCTAGAAAATATTTTGCAATAATATTTTAACAAAATAAACTAGTTTATTTTCTAACCACTAATATAAAATCCTATTGACCTTGATGAAAATATACTTTGGAAATAATTACTTGAAAATATAATTAACTTTACTGAATATAAATTTCCTAATCAAATAATGTTCTAGGACACACTCAATAAAACATTGTTACTGGAAAATTCAACTAGACAAAAAATAATTGTTTTGCTCAATTTTTCTAGTTTGTTTTGCCTTGCAAAAAAATGATCTAGCATCTATTTAATCCATCTATAAGATATGATGGCGTGTATTGACTTGAAGACTAGGAAGCCAAAGTCCAGGGCACTGGGATAAGGGCCATAAAAATGATACAGGACAAATTCGCCCACAATCACGACAAAGTATGCGCTGAGATAATAGACGTCCTCTTTTATTATTTGATTGATGAAAACGACCTCGATTGTACTGATAATGATTCTGAGTGTCCAGGTATTGAATATACCTTGAAAATAAATTTTTGAGAGAGAAATTTTTTTTCATCAAGCACAAAATTAATTTTGCAATTTTGTATACCTTCTTCTTCTACTTTTTCTTCTTCATGATTAATCACTCGATCAGTGAAGAATTTATAGTAAATGGCCCATGCTGATAACCATATTATAGCCAAACTTATACAAAGTGGCCAGAAAAATTGACGTATGGTCATTTTGATGCTTAATAAGCAGTCAACCTTTAATTGATCATGTTGATTTTAATTATTAAAGTTGAACTTTATATTCAATTAAAATCTTGTTATTTTAACAAAACTGTTCCTGTGAAATTATCTTGGTAAACTTTTGTCACTTTTCTTACCTCTGGTTCGATTTCATTTTTGTCTTCGGTCTTCATTGTTGTTGGTATTACTCTTTCAGGACAATTTAACTAGGTCATTTAGACGACCGATAACATAAATAATTGGCTCAGTGTTTTATTTTTGAATTGTTTTTGAATTTGTAATAAAATGAACTTGTTGTTTTAAGACGTAGATAATTGAGAATTTGTTTAATTGAATAAAAATTTTTATATTCCGGATCGTTTTGAGTCGACTCAAAGAGAAAACAATAAAATTATTGAATTCGTGTGAAATTCTGGATGCGTTCAATAATCGGCTCAAAATAAATTATAGATTCATGGTAATAATAAATTTAATTCTTTCTGACTGTTTTAGACAAGAACAGGGTCATTTCTCTTGATTTTATATGCGAAGTAAGCGGTAAGAGTCATGACAACCAAGATTATACTGATTATAACCCAGGAATTAATTCTTGGATAACATTCGGTCATAAGTATCACAACTAATGCGATGGTAGTCATAACCAGGTATACGATTATAATAATCCGGTTCCTTTTCATAATGCCTACGATGGCAATTAATTTGCAAACTAAAACGAACAGGATAACTGGCAAAAATTCGTTGTTGTTGACACCTGAAATTTGGGGAATTTGAGCAAGGTTAGATGTGAATTCTTTTCATACCTTTGAGATCCTGGTCATCCTTTTCAGGTGAGACCTTCAAGAGTATTGATATCGCGCCTAACGATAGTGATATTGCACAGAAGACGTGAATGACTAGCAAGGTGATTTTGAGGCACTTGAAACAGCCTTCGCCTCTGACCTGGGTCACGCTCACGATGTCGGGGCCATACGTTTGCATAGATGACTCTGGGTAGAATATGTCACGCTCTTGGTGGTGAGGTAACAAGGTACTTTGACTGTTATCTTGGGTGGCTAACTAAAAATTTTTTATGATAAATGTTCTTGTTAAATTTAAGATAAGTAAGTAATGAATGACCTTGAACAAAGTCAGTTTACTTACATTTCGCCTTAATTCATATTTCACCATGTTCCAATATAATGAATACATTGTGGTGCAGGCAGAACAATTGATCCTGGTGAATTTTAATTAATTATCGAGTTTAGTTGTGATTAAAAAAGTATCTTGATAAATTATTTTATAGTAAAAATGGAGAATTTGTTTGCAAGAATATTTTTTTTAAAAATTCCGGTTCGTTATGAGTCGACTCATTGAAAAACTGTTGAAATATACTGAAAAGTTCTTTCATTTTAATGTTGCATGGTAATTTTTAAAACATGGTGATTTCAGTTTCCTTGATAACCAATGTCAACATATTTTGACATTTATTGGAAAAATTGTTCCAAAATTGGATTAAATGCAATTGACCAAGTTAATATTTTACTTTTATTGATTATTATTTACATAGATAGCAAGATAAAATTACAGTATTTACTGAAGAAGTATTAAAAATAGCTTGTCAAGTAAGAACGTAGTCGATCAAAATACAAATTATACCAAGATGAAAAATAAACTTTAATTTCAAGCATTAGTCACTTAAGATCAAATTTATCTTGCTCATGAATAATTGTATTTAACACTATATTCTTTAACCTTGGTCAGTTTTATCAATAACTATAGAATACATTTAATTCAATGAAATATTTTCTGAATAATTAATTTGAAGGAAATGCTAATTGAATTAAACAAGAACTGGGTCATTTTTCTTGATACTAAACGCAAAGTAAGCGGTTAGAGGAATGACAACCAAGATAATAATAATAATTCCTGTATAACTGCCGCCCATGAGTATTATCATAAGAAAAAAGTAATTAATGACCAGGTATACGATTATAATAGTCCGGTTTTCTTTGACTATTCCCACGATGACAAAGATCATGCAAACTAAAATCAACAAGGTAACAGCAAACATAGCGTAGTTGACACCTAAAAGACACGAATTTTCAGCAAGATTAAAGTGGAGCATTTTTATGTTTTTTAGACCTTGGTCATCCTTTTCAGATGAGATCTTCAGGAGTATTGATATCGCGCCTAACGATAGTAATATTGCACAGAAGATGTGAATGACTAGCAAGGTGATTTTGGCGCATTTGAAACAGAATTCCTCCTTTTACTCTGCTTTGGTCATAATTACCGAGATATTCGATGACCCAATTGGATCTTGGAAGAATATCTGAACTTCTGGTGGAGGTTGAGGTATCCAGCAACTTTGTTGATCATCTAGTTTAGCGAACTAAAAATGTTCATGATAATTTGATTGTAGAATAAATCAAATGGAAAATGATCATGAATGTGGTTTTCACCTTGCTTACATTTTGCCTTAGTTCGTATTTCTCCTTGCTCTCTTTAAAGAGTAACATTGTTTACTACTTGATCTTGTTGATTGTGTCAAGTAATTTCACAATTAAATTAACAAGGTTAAGATTTTAACTGATATTAAATGGAGAGATTGTTTGTAAGAATAGTTTTCTTTATTTTCCGGTTCGTTTTGAGTCGACTCAAAAGTCTTTGAACATTTTATCAAACCATTTATTTCATGGTCATTTATAAAATAATTAAAATAACCTTGATCATAACGTGTTTGAACTTATTGGAAAAAATTATCAAAAAATATCTTTCAAAATATCCCAGATTTAAAGTTTTAATTTCAAAGCGATATATTTATTAAATGAAATAGATAAAATTACAGTGTTCTAAAATTATAAAAATATAAGTACCTTGCTCAAGAAAAGCGGGATATATTAAGATAAATAATTTAATTATAATTTCAACGAGTTTTACTAATCATTGAAAATAAAATTGATCTTGTTAACATACATTTTATCCAAGATAACAAACTGAAGAAAATAAACCTTTGCACAAACATCTTATTATCTGATCATTTGATCAAGCTGATTGACATCTAATTTACGATTTACGATTGTTAGTTCAATCTTGATAATCTAATAGATTTTAAATGAACTGGTATAATAAAAGGATCCCTCTCTTTGATTTCGTACGCGAAGTATGCGGTCAGTGAAATGAGTGCCAAGATTATAAAAACAAAAATTCCTGAAAAAATGCCATTAATACAAATCACAACAAACACGAACATTATCATAACCAGGTATATGAATATTGTAGCCCGGTTCTCTCTGATTATTCCCACGATGACAATAATCTCGGAAAACAGTGTAAACGCTACGAAAAGTGAGACCACCAAGAAAGCTCTAATATCTTGGAATAGAAAGAATTTTCACCATGAATATAATTTTTAGCAAGAATTAAATGAATGTCAGCATACCTTCGAAACCAAGATCAATGTAAGGATTTGATGACATTATCCTTAATGAATAGAACAGTAATAATGATATGAAAATAGCAGACAACCCATGAAGCACGAGCAAGGTGATTTTTACGCATTTGTAACAACACTGCTTTCTGTCCTGGTTCAAATTTCTGATTTCTTGGCCACTTTGATCTGGGTATAGCTTCTGAGTCGCAGGTATTGGCTCAGATACCGAGCTATTCCGACAACCATTTTGGTCGGTTAACTAAAAATGAACAAGATAATTAGATAAATAAGGTTGGTAATTTTTGCAATACTTCTTACCTCTTGTTCTAATTCATATTTCTCCTTGCTCTTATTGAAATTCATTGATGACCTTGATTTAATTCAAAGCAAAATTGGATAATGTTGACAACAAATAAATACAATAATAAGTTTGTGATTCTAATATATCATACAAGCATTTAATTTAGAATAAATGTTAAAATGAACTTGGTAAATATTGAATTTTATAGAATTGAGTGATTTTTAACGAGAATATTGTTTTGATATTCCGGTTCGTTTTGAGTCGACTCAAAGAGTTAATGATATTCTGTTGGAATTCTTGCAGAATGTCTTGATTACCAAGGTTGAAAATTAACTAATGATAAATTTGGAAAAATATCACAGTACTTCGAAGTCCCAATTATTTAAATTCAATTTTGATCAAGTTGATTCGTAACAATTAAATTTAAATTCACAGTGTTTGAAATGTGAACTAGCTTCAATTATGTCACCACGTTGATTTTCAATTAGGAATTGAATTCAAATAATTCAAAAATATTAAAACTTTTATTCTTTTTTCACCCAGAATCAAAATGATCTAGCAAAATATAATTTAAAATAGAAAATAACCTTGCAAATTAAATCTCTTTTTAAGCCAAATATAAACATCCTGTAACATTCATTTACAAAAATTATACAAACTTTACCTAGCTAAAAAATTACAATTGAATAAAATACTTTTTAAATTAATTTTTATTATGTTTAACAAGATTAAATTCACATAAAAATAAACTATTCCACCGAGAACAAACATTTATTACATAAATAATCTATGAACTCAGCTAATTAAAGTTTTTAACCTGGATAATCTATGGAATTCAATTCAAAACTAATTTAATTCCTTTTGAAGGAAATTGGAGCTAGCTTAAACCATAACCCGGTCCTTTTTCTTGATATTACAGGTGAAGAATATGGTCAGACACATAACACACACGGGTATAATAGCCTGGAAGCCGCCATATTCACCCCGCATGAGGTTAATCACACCCGCGATGAGACTCAGCACCAAATGTATATAAATTATAATCTTGTTCTCTTTTATTAGACCAACAATCACAATAAACTCTAAAAGGAGCGAGATTGCCATCACGATTGTGTATGTTCCGTACGTTTCACCTAGAATGAATAGAAAATATGTTATCAAGATAATTTTAAAAATTAATTGCTTGCTCACATTCTAGAGTAGTGCACTTTTCATTAGATGAGTTTCGCTTGATCAATTCCACCAAATAATATACCACGATCACTGCTGTTAGTATGGCGACGAGAGTGTGGACTAAGATCAAGGTGATTTTCACCCCTTTGAAGCAGGTGTCCTCTTTTTCCTCTGCAATTATTATGACGGGACCGTTGGGCTGAGCTTGGTAAGGCTCTTGAGACACTCGGGGTGGTTGTGGTGGCCAGTAAGCTTGGCCATTAAATTGGCTATAAGCTTGGTCATAACCTTGTTTGGAATACTGAAATTGATCGTGGTGATTCGAATATGGAATCTAAAGAAAGATAAACAATATTAAATTTCAGAAAAATTGTACATGTAATTAATAGGTGAAATTTGTTAACATGGTTATTTTAACTAATTTACAGGAGCCTGAAAATGAATGTCACCTTGGTTACATTTTGTTTTAACTCATATCCTTCTTCCCTTTCATCGTATGAATACATTGGTGTTTTTATCTTGAACAAATCGACACTAAATAAACAATTATATTTCAATTATTAATTTAACTGGATCCTTTGAAATTTCACATTCAAAAGTACATTACTCCATTAAATAACCTTGATAATCATATTCAATGTATATAATGGTGTGTTTGTTTACAAGAATAATATTCTCAGCGAAGCCCATACAGTGTGTCACCATGCTCAATGAATTTTGAATGGACAAACTTACCATGTACATGTAGTTTGGTCCACAATGTGTGGACTTCTCTGATAGTATCGATATTCCGGTTCGTTTTGAGTCGACGCAAACATTCAGTAATATTCTGTTGAAATTCTTGCATACTTTTCATGTAATCAAAAAGGGTTTTAAAAGTTCCAAGAAAATAACCTTGGTAAACTATGTCAAGTGTTACATTTTTTTTTAATTAATCGAGGAAAAAATGTATGCGATGACTTGTCCCATAGAACTTATTTTGAAATGAACCCAGTTTATTTGACTGAATAAAAAGATAAAATTACAGTATTTCAAATAATTATAAAATTATCTTGCTATGTAATTACCTGGTAGAATAAAAAGCGAAATATAAGAAATAGGAAAAGCCAATCACTTCAGCAAATTATAAGAATCAAAATTAACTTGCTCACTTATATTTTCCTGAAAAAACTTGGTCTTATTCAATACAATTACATTTTAATCAATTTTAACATTGTTTAGCAAGCTCAAATACATTTTAAAATGTTGGACAGCATCTGGCAAGAAATTTAAAACATTTATTTTGTTTAACCTAGATCACAATGATAATTAGCTATTGAGTATATTTTCTTAATGAATAATTTGATTTAAACATTAGCTCGGTCCTTTTTCTTGATACTAAACGCGAAGTAACCGGACAGAACCATGACAATCAGGGGAAAAATAATTGTGATACCCTGGTAATTGAAGTTAATAAGGTTTATGATGAACCCGATAATACTTATAACTAGGTATATGAGGATTATCATCCGGTTCTCTTTGAATATAGCCAAGAGCACAATGATCTCGCAAATCAGCACAAAGACCACGTTTGCCCCGAAAAACCAACCTTGATAACGATGAAAATTAGAATTTTTAGCAAGATTAATTTTTTTGCTAGGTAAAAATGAATTATTTCGCACATACTTTTTCCATCAAGGTGAATTTCACCATTTTCCAATTGATAAATAAATGTTACCAAGGAAACCGATAATAATAGAATAGAAAGGACATGAATGATCATCAGGGTGATTTTCGTGCATTTGAAACAGCATTCCTCCCTTTCCTGGTACTCATTCACGATGCCCGGGGTCTGGAATTGTTGATTTGGTCCTTGATAGAGCACCTGGGTCTGTGGGTGTATCCATTCGTTTTGATCTTGGTCAGCATATTGGAAATCATTATACTCATTTGTAAAAAGAGCCTGCAAAAATATGACATGGTAATTTTGATTAGATTGAATAACAAATTAACCAGGTCAATTGAATGAAACTCACATGAGGGTGTGGCTGTTGTATCCAGCCTCTTTCTCCTTCACCTTGTTGGGGAAACTAAAAATAACCTTGTTAATTTTAATAAGTGATCTGCAAGAATAGGGAACATTGAATTTTATCAGGATCTTTGTCAGAATTAACATGGATAAATTGGTATTAGTTTATTGATAAATGACCTTGGTGCTAGTTGTAATTTTACTTACATTTTGTCTTAATTCGTAATTGTCCTTGGTAACTTTGAATGAGTACATTTAGTTTTGTTTTTCTTGATGAAAATTAACTAATTTTAAATAAATGGTTAAATTAGCTAGATAATTCAATTGATTCAATTAAAATGGAGTTTAGTTCCAAGAATTGTTTTCTTTTTCAATATTCCGCTTCGTTTTTGAGTCGAATCAAAAGATCAGATAATATTCTGTTCAAAGTCTTGAATACTTTTCATGTAATCAAAGGGTTTGAAATGTTTATGGTTATTGAATAACCTTGATAAACTTGGTCATCAAGGTTGAAAGTATTTAAATTTAAAAAAATGAGATTATTTTTAAAACCTTTCGTAACAATTCAATTTTGATTGAGCATATTTGGAATTTAAGCGGGGTAAAATTACAGTTTTTAAAATATTTTTTGACCTGGTTTATTTCAATATCATGTTGAAGATGAAAGAAAATTTTCCAATATTAACCAAGCTTAACTAATGTAAATAATTATGATAGATTTTATACTCGTTTAACTCGAAACTTACCTAGGACAATATAAAATTACAGAAAATTACTTTGAAGATTAATTACGATATTTATTATATATACAACCAAGAACCTTTTAATTTTTTTTCCAACAGTTTTATTCATTTAAAAAATATAAATAACAGTTTTTAAAAACATCTTGCTGAATTACAATTCACAAGCTCAATAAATCACAGGATATACAAGAACAATTGTTGTACAATACAAAAATACATCGAAAATTGAGATAGGTAATGTTGAGACAGGGTGGATTTAGTTTTGTCCGATAATAAGCTTGGGCAAGTTTTCAGGATTTGTCGAATTTCGCGCTTGGTAACATTTAAGCTCAGTAAGTAAATGGTAAATGGAACAGCCATGGTAAAACATCGAATTTATAAATGATTGAACAATTCTTTGATTAACAACTTTTGTTTGACCTAGTTCATCTAAAAAACTTAATAGATTGTGTGTCTCTCCTTTTGAAGGACTCCCCGAAGTGCCTTAAACCAAATGCCGGTCCCTTTTGTTGATTTTGTACGCGAGATAAGCGGTCAGACAAATAACGATCAAAGGCATAATCCCTGTGCCGTTGGGGTCGCTCCGGTTGATGCCGTACCCAATGGCGCTCAGAATCAGGTAGATTATGATCACGGTCATATTCTCTTTGATAATTCCCACGATGACAACGACCTCGAATATCAGTCCGAAAGCGGCCACAAAAACGCAGTACATTTTCACTAGGTAAAAAAATTATCATGGTAAATTCCATCCAATGATCATGGTAAATTTTATCCTTACTGTTCAGGTCCTGTCTAACACTTTCGCTCATATCTTGGTTGAGATCTTCAGAATAGATGAGCATAACATAAACCCATGTGTAAAGTACCAGGGCCAGCGCCAGAAGTATTGCACACAGGATATGAATAACGAGCAAGGTGATCTTCACCCATTTAAAACAGCCTTTGGTTCCCTCTTCATCCTGGGTAACTGTTATAACCACCGCACCCCCACCGGGCGGCCCACTGGGAAGTGGGGGTTTCTGTCCTTCAGGTGGGGGCAGAGGTTTCCATTCTTTCTGTCCGTCATTGATTTGAGCAAGCTTCAAATATTGAATCAACAAGTATTTTAAAAATGAACATGGTTATTCTAATTAATTCATCAAGGTTATGTCACCTTGCTTACATTTTGTTTCAGTTCGAATTTCTCCTTGCTGCCATAGGACGGGTCCATGAATGCCCTCTCCTTTGATTAATGTCCGATAATTTATCTAGGTTGATTTTTGACAACTGTTTCACTCTTGAATTTTGTTGAATTGTGCCCTTGATCAATTAAATTATAGAAAATAAGCTCAAATTCTCATCAATTCTTGATATGTCATCGCAAAAAATGATCTTGATTAATTCTTTTCAGTTCATTAAAATGGAGAACTTGTTTACAAGAATATTCTTCTCAATAATATTCCGGTAAGTTTTGCGTCGACTCAGAGGCCCAACAGATAACTGTTGCTGTAATTGAATGCAATCCATCAGATCAATAATCTTGATAACTTTATTGTAAGCTCAAAAGTTGCTAGATTAACCCTGCACAGAGATAAAATCAATATTCAATATCGAATTGAACAAAGATTTGAACAAGAACAAGTGGAAACAAAATTGTCACTCTTTACGATTTTCCAAATATTCATTTAAATTTTCACCTAGTATATTTAATCAATGAAATAATTAAAATTACAGTTTATAAAAAGTTTTTCAATACCACCGATAAATAATCTTGTTAGTTTCATATTTTTTTCAATCATTAAGAAATATTGGAAAATTTTAAATGAACAAGATAACTTTTCAATTGTAGTACAAGCAAAATGTACAAGCTAATTTGTATAGGCATAGGCGATTCTCCATTTAAAGTTAATTCATTTATGACCAAGCTTATTGATAGAGCAAATGAAGTTAATACAGTATTATAAAAATAGAGAAAATGGAGAAAATAATATTTCAAAATTTATCAATGAACTTGGTAATTACATTTTACCTTTATATGTCGAGGATTCACTGAAATTAGACAAGATAAATTACCAAATTGAATAGAAAAATGAGCTAGCAATTATAAAGTGATCTCAGTGATTTCCAATTTAAATATTTCAAGTATGACCAAGTTTATTAATAGAGAAAAATTGCAGTATTACAGTATTATAAAAATTAATAAATAATCTTGCAATAAGAATTAAACATGAACAAGTGCAATATCTGAAAAATACCACGGTTAAAGTTTAATTATAATTATTGGATGGAATGTACTTGCTAAAAATTACTTTGAACTGATCAATGGTCATGCATAAATTGTTAAGATTATTATTGTTTTCATTTAAAAAATGATCAAGGAATGTCTGATATGCAAATATTATTGTTCCACCTTGATCACTTTGCAAAAAAACATTGCATTAATTCGTTGAACACGTGATTCACGCCATTTGTCTGTCCTTTTTGACGATCAAATAGGCGTAGAATGCGGTCAGACATAAGACAATTAGAGACACCCCTCCCGTCTCGTAGCCATAGAAGAGGTTTCCAACGAACCCCAGTATACCCAACACCAGGTATACCATGACTACAGTCTTGTTCTCTTTGACAATACCCCCGATGGCTATCATTTCATAGATGATCGCAAACCCGAACATAATTATAGCGAATATTTTCATATTTCCTGTGAATTAAAATAGTTTTAAATTATCTAGGTGAAAATCAAATAGTCAATTTTTACTAACGTAAATGCGTCTCCTGTTCAGGAGTAAGGTCTTCCTTGGTAGTGCCTGACATTAGCAAGCTAATAAATACGAAAAACATTATTGTTGCCCCCAGAAGACCAAGGATGTGCACCACTAGCAGGGTGATTTTGACGCACTTGAAACAGCCGCCCTCCTCGCCCAGACCCTGTCGAATCATTTTTATGGTTGGATTTGAACTAGGTCACTTGAACTTCGCGTAATATTGCGTTTGAATTAATTATTTTCGTGTTTTTCAACTCATATAACAAAATATTGATCGCTTCTGAGCACAGAATAAATGAATTTACGACTAAAATGAGCGATGATTTCGAATTTATTTATCAATTTTTTATGCTAGGTGATATAGAAAATTCGAAAAAAATTCAGTATTTGCAAGATTAGAATTTAGAATTAAGTAAAAAGTATTTTTTCAAGATTATAAATAAGTTGTGTTTGAGTACAGAATTTTATTTACAAGAATATTATTGCCATTACAGTTGTGTAGTTCTGAGTCGACTCAGTTTGCAAGAATCAATTGCTGATTATATTTTTGCGTAATTTATGTTAACTACTTGTATCAATGACCAAGTTCAAAAACTTGGTTTTTTTCTATTTGAAAGTAACACTCAAATAGAACATTCTATTTATATTTGATATTTCAGCAAGATATTTGACCAATGAAATATGACCTTTAACAAAAAACACATTCGAAAACATAAATTGATTTTATGGAAATTAACTAGATTACATTAACTTTGAATAATTTAAAATTCAGTTTTTAAAAATTAATGATAGATTATATTCAAGTTTGAATAACATAATTCTCAATGCAGAATAGATTTTACTTGATAACTAAATTATTTACAAAATCATAAGCGTGTCTTTGCCAAATATAATAAATCAATTTGAGCTGGATCAATTTGATTTAGAGTTCAGTCAATGTTACAGCTTATTCTGAATTGAATTATACGAGCGAACTTTAAAGAGTAATTCAACCAGGTTAATAATGTTTTATCTCAATAAAATCTTAATTATTTTTCATTTGTTTCTATTGCAAGATATACTCATTAAAATTATTTAAAATGTACTAGATATTGGATTTTTAATTTTGGAATATGGCCCATAAATGAATAATTCACAATAACCTGGTAATTCTAATTGAAAATAACAAGAATATTACAGTATTAACCAGTCAAATTTTAACAGAATCAAACTACAATTAGACTTCGATAAACGTAGTAATTAATTTTTAAAATAATCTATTAAATTATTAAATAACTTTTTATATGTCCTTACTCATCTATCGTGTTATTATTTCAATCTTTAAATTTATTCAATATTTATTCGAAATAATAACACAAACTGTAATACAGGAAAAATGATTAAATAAAATTAACGACTCAACCAAGGTTATTAATACTGAATATATTGCTCGAAATTTTTTAACTTGGATAATAAACAAGTTAATTTTATTGTTTATAATTTGCTAATTCTATTTTTCAAAATATATGATAAAGAAATTAAACTTGGTTAATTAAACAGCGAATTGTGAGACGTAATTAGAATTTAGCGAGGCACTTTTGCTTCTGTTTAATCATGTGAAGGAATCCCAAAATGAGCAAGCAGATGGGAATATCATAGAGAAGGTGAAAGTACTGTTCCCTCCAGATGTTGAACCCGGCGAAGCCTAAAGTGATGAAAAACATCAAGGTGATTATCGGTTTGCTCTCCTTAAGAATTCCAATGATCCCAATCAGACAGAATAGCATCTGGACTAATGCCTGGGCCAGTTTGCACAACACTAGAAATTTTAATAGAGCAGGATCAAAATAAATGAGTTGAAAAAGTTATCTAGATTAATTTTCAAATAAAGTATAAAATTTTCTAATTGAGTTAACTAGGTAATCTGTGAAATATTTTGTTGATATAAGACTATGAGATGTACAGGGTAAAAAAATTATCAAGGTAGATAAAATATGGACTACTAGGTCACTTCAAGGATAACTGTTTTGTAATTTTATCAAGTTCAGATTAAATTGAATATGAAATTTATCAAGTTAAAATACTAACTTTCTTGGTGTGATCTCTGCCTTCGCTCATACTTTGGCTCCGGGTCATGTACGTAAATACTGAAGAAAATGATCCAGTAGATCGAACTGATCATGGTAACCGCGAACATCACTTGAATTCCGAGTGTGAGCATGGTAAAATACCGGTCCTCCTTCTCCTCCTTTTCGGTCTCGTCTTCGAATTTCACCTTTTTCTCCATAATTTGAAATGAATTACCGGAAAACTTCACTCTTGGTATAAAACTGAGACAAATATCTATTTAAAAATCACTTATTCCTCGATTAATGAGGAAAAGTATTAAACAATTTTTTCTTTTGAAATACATTTTCTAATGACGTTTGAAAACCAGTTATAAAATGCTATTATTGGAGACCAAGATCATAACAAAAATTGTTTATTAATTCATGGAATAGTCAATGAAGGTCTCAATTATATGCAGGTTAATAGTTATCTCACGAAAGCAAATTGATTTTCATAAATTACTGGTTAATTCAATTTTCCTTAAATGTAATTAGGTTTTTAACTCAAGTAAAGTGTTAAAGACATAAATAAAGTAAAATTTAAGCATGGTCCAATTAATTTAGTAATTTTTCGTTTTGTTCATGGTGAAAAAAATTAATTAATTAATTATAAAATAAAGTCTAATCTTTGACCAAAATTGCCTATACAAAAAGCAAGGTAATTTCAGATTTTAAAATCGACTTAACTTACAGTCTTAAAAAAACGCAAATGAACTAGCGGAGCCTCCCACAATCCCGAATCCCAGAATCCCGATTAATAATGAATTATTTATTCTTAATTTAACGGGGGTAGGTAGATTTAATTTTAAAATATATTTATAATCACTATTAAATCCTGAACATTTTGAGGTATCACA
>JAQGBD010001629.1:0-14504 GCA_034698165.1 Punctoribates punctum | reverse complement strand
TATGAATGACTCACAGAATGCCTGACTTTTTCGTAACGATATTTCAGAGCAATAATTGATTAGACGTTTAGAGAGTAAATCGAAAACAAATAATAAACACAAATATAATAATAATAATAATAATAATATTCGTAATAATAATAGTTTACGACATTTACGACAACTCGACATCGATTGAGACAATACTTTCAATATATTTAACTCTAATTTAATTAACTCTGAATTCAAGGAATCATTTAAAACATAAATATGGAAACAAAAGTGTCTTTACGTGTATTGACTTCACTGTTTTTGATCCTAATTTTAGACTTCAATAAATTGATTAACAAATGTTGTGGTCATTTGCAATCAGGTCTCACATCTCTTCAATCAAATCCGAAATCAGTTAATTGATTGTCTCTTTGTTTGCCTCTCTGTCCGACAGTAAACGAAATGAATTATTTGAGGGACGACTCAATGGATTCGATGCCATCAGACCTCTCGAAGATCATACGATTCACTCCGGAATCACTTCATTTTAATAAACAGTAAATCAGTTTAACTATAATTATATGGAAACTAATGTTTTTAAATCAATTTCAGTTCAATTGGTATCCCATATATTGAACGGGTTTTAGTAGAAAATCTTCAAAACGATAACTCAATTCAAATGCTATCCATTTCGGGAAATACCGTTCATTTTCACTGTTCCTTCTTTGAAGACAAGGTATATACCATTTTAAGACTAATCTCTTGAGTTTCCGAAGCTTTTGAACACAATTTGGTTGTAATTATCAACAGGTGATAGAGTCAGGCGGAAACACTAGTTTTGAAGTCGTGTTTTTGG
Source organism: Punctoribates punctum (assembly GCA_034698165.1). Classification (NCBI taxonomy): domain Eukaryota; kingdom Metazoa; phylum Arthropoda; class Arachnida; order Sarcoptiformes; family Punctoribatidae; genus Punctoribates; species Punctoribates punctum. The sequence continues at coordinate 13,678 of JAQGBD010001629.1, read as the reverse complement.
CCCGAACTGAAGGGCCGGTCAATAATACTCTTTATATCCACACATCGTTGGGTTCCTTCAAATATCGGGTCACAGCTATCGGTGTCTCAAATCCTTTTCGATTGCGACCATTCATTGGGGCAAAAGTTCCGATAAACTCTTCGTACGCGCCTTTGATTCACATTTACAATCCCCACAGTTCGACACTACAGGTCTGTCCCCTCACTAACCATTCATTTTCTGAATTTTAATAATTTGAAAATCAGTTGACAGAAATGTATACGACTGGAGGCGGACTTCATTTGGAGCTGCCTAATGGGGAACCGGAGGGACCAAAGAGTTTGTGGCAAATCCCTCCCTTCGAGACCAAGACTATAATGAGGGCCAACTTTTTAGCCCGAAGTGAGAAAAACCATACGTCGTATATAAGAATCAAAACAAATAGTAGTGGCGATCAGTTTGTGATATTACCCGTCGAGGTTGAGGTCTCGTCAGCGCCCGGAATATATTCACCGATAGATTTGATAGATTTTGGTGTTATGCGGACTCACGACGAGCCCCGGACTATAGCCATTCAGATATTAAACTCGGGAACAAAACAAATCCAAATCCAGAACGTGATCGCAACGCCTGTGAATGAGGCGCTAAACATAGACTTTAGTGCACCGGTCAAAGTGTCGCCCAATATATTTCACGCGCTCGACATCGCCAGAGTCACCCTTTGGCCCAACAAAATCAGTCAGTGTCTCAAACAGTGCAACGGAAAGATTGTGGTCAAGTCTAAGAACAATCAGTACAAACTGGCCATACCTTACACCGTTCAACTGCTGCAGGGGTTCGTCACTTACCGGTAATTCATTTGTGGCAATCATTAATTGTGTCCCTCTTTACAGGCATTTAAGTTATAACGAAAGTCAGACCCAATTCTATATTCAGTCGAATTCATTGCAAGAGAAACGAACTCTTGTTTTACACAATAAATTCAATTCAACGCTTGTTATTCATTCTGTTTCACTGCCCGATGAGGCGAAGCCTTATTTTAAGGTCAGTTTCTCAATAACTAATAGATTTAATCAACTAATGAGTTGTGTTGGAAAAGGTGGTACTCGTCTCTCCAACAGTGGTTATACCGCAGAACACAAAGGAAGCGGCGCTCAAAATAACGTTCACTCCATCCTCACAATTGAGTCATTTAGAGACTACTTTCAGATTGAATACGAATTTAAGTCATTTCGATATCGGTCTACAGGCCTACAGCGGAAAACTGGATCTGGTATTCAAAGCTCAGCATATCTTTTATTCCTTAGAATAAGACATAATTTGTTCCAACAGTTTATTCCCCAATCTTTGAATCAAACGGTTTTGGATTTTAATGCCATCGGTTTGGGGGAAAAGAAATCCATGACTTTTGCTGTGATTAACAACAATCCGGTTGTCGTTAAACTGAAGCACTGGGGCTGTAATATGAGTAAGGCTTATGTCGAGCTCATGGGTATCGCTGAGGGCAACGCAACCGTCATATCACATAAGTTGGACTTTTCGACGCTCTCCACAAAACAGATAACTATTTTGAAGCCTAAATATTACGCCATTTTTAAACTTCATTTGACGGGCTTTCACGAGGAGGGAGTCTATTATGGGGAGACATTTGTAGAGACCGCTTACGACCGGCTGAGTATTCCCTTTGTATTGCGTGCAGTCGAAGGAAGTTTTATTTTGGAGAAAATATCGATTCCTAATTGTTTTCCGGGCCGTATCTGTTCCCAAACCGTTCGAATCACCAGTTATTTCACTCATGACCTCAAATACAAGTCGTCGTTAATCCGACCCGAAGACGAACGCTTCTCATTTCAAGTAAATGATTCGGTGGTCAGATATGGACAGAACGGAATCGGAAAATTGTATTTCGATCCGATCAAGAGTTGCGGCAAATTGTGTTATTCAGGTTTGGATACATCTAAAGAAGTGGGACATCTCTGGCTCCTGGGAATAGGTCTCCATCCGGACACCGGTTATATCGACAAAGAACTCCACAAACTGTTGTACAGCCGATGGACTAATTTACACGAAAACGAGAAATCGTAAGAATCTTTTGTCCAAACTTTCTCTTAAAAGTTGTTTTCTTTTAGAATTAATGTAACGCTTCAACTGGCGATTGATGGGGTCAGTCCACTCTTGATCTCAGCTCAGGCTCAGCTCCAATGGCCCCGACTTATCAATAAAAAGTTGTTGAAATTCCCAATAACTAGAGTCGGAAACATAACGGTTTGTTTTTCACAAACATTACTTCAATTCATTACAAAAGGATTTTCTTCGGCACAGAATAAAGAGATAATAATAGAGAACCCGTCCTCTCAAATGCTTTTGGTTCAGACCGTTCTTCTCTCGGATTATCCGAATCCGGAGGCAATCATTCAGTTACTGAAATCTGGATTTAGAACTCAGTTCACAGAAATTGAATTAAATTCGTCGGAAACGAAACCAAAAAGTTTTCACTTAACAAACCTTACGTCAGAAGAAGTAATCAATAATCGGAAGACCATTAAAGACACAATTGGTGTAAACCCTGATTCCAATTCACTGACATTTCTGATGCCATTTGGCTCCAGAAAAAAGGTTTCGATAAGTTTTGCGCCAAAAGACGACTCAGCCCTCGTGTCTACCATTTTGCTAATAAGAAACAATCTGACGATAATTGACGCACTCCTTCTTCAGGGACAGGGAGGAAATGGAATACTTAAAATTGGGAATCAGTTGCCGAGCCCTAAATCGGTGCTATCATTTGAGTTATTGGACAAACACCTGAAGAGTTGTTCTAAAGCGAAGAGTAGTCAAAGTTCTTCGAGCAGTTCGTTCCCAATTGAGCCCACGTTTACAGTTCACCGAACCTTCTCTGCAGTAAATGTCGGAAAGCTTTCGATGAAAATCAAAGGCTTCACAATTGGACCGCAAACGGGTTCCACTCCTATGAGTTGTCAGGGATTTGGTTTCAAAGTCATTAATTGCGGTCCTTTTGATTTGAGGCCAAACGAGAACAGAAAAATTCATATCGCGTTTACCCCTGACTTCACGCAATACAAAGTCAAACAAATGCTTTCCATAATCACCGATAATCCAAACGAAAAGATCGAATACGCTTTGATGGCTACTCTTCCCAAACATATGCTTCGACACTGTAATGAATCGATTCCTCGTCCCAATTGGGAGGCAGTCCTTTACTACTGTTTGGTAACAATGATGACATTTATGATACTTCTGGCCGTTTGCGTCGCATTCTTCGACGGCGACCGAATACTTAATTACTCTTTCTATCCGGTGCTCACCACTTATGCAATGGCTACTTTCGATGCTAACAGTGTGAACACTACTCCCGAAGATGTGTCCGACAAAATGTTCACAAAACTGACCACTTATTCAAATAATGACGATTCGAAAGACAAACGAAATACTGAACTCAGAAACAGAAAATTCAAAACTCAGACAAAAAACACTCGAAATTCAAACACAAGAGAAGAGCTCAACACTGATTCCGGTGTATATCAACGGCAGTCATGGACTCAGTTTTTGAAGAAGAAGTTCGTTCGACGCGACTCTTCGGGAAGTGATAAAAGTAATAACAGTAATACGCGATCCGCTTCTCAGACGAATCTATCGAAAAGTCAAATCACACAACCATTGAGTGCCGAAACCGTTAAGAAGGAGGCCTTGAATACCGATAAAACCATTGCCTCCAAAACTAAGACCAAAAAGAGTCAGAAGAATGAAAGCGATAATAAAAATAAGAAAAAAGTGATTTATCCGACAAAACAGGAAAACCTAACGAATGTGATATCTTCTCCTCCACCGCCTCTGCCTGTGTTTGACTCGTCCTTCGATGAGGAGAGCTTTTATAGGAATTCTAAAAATAATAAGAAATCGAGAGCTAACTCTTTTCACACTGAGTCGAGTGCCGGCTCTGCAACTCTGGAACTGCCGTATAAACCAAAATCTGTTGCTATAAATAATAATAACAATCCTTTGAATATAAAAAACACAAAGAAATCGAAAAACAAAGAGGAGTTACTCATAGACGACAACGAGTCCTACCACTCATCGAACGAGAACTCAGTGATATGGGACGCACCCATCAATACTTTCGATTCGGACAATGCTATGAACGAATTGGTTCGTCAAACAGAACTCTTCGCAGAAAAGTCTCAGTCTTTCGAACACAACTTTACTGCAAATTCTGTGCCCAAACCTCGAACCAAATCCAACGAACAGTCGACGAATTCTTTCGCCCAAAATCGGGAATCTCTTCTGTCAACCAATTGGTCTGCATTTCGTTCATCTACTCCTCCGGCCTCTACTTCTCATCATTTGATAGACGAGTCTTTATTAGAGAGAAGAACCCCTCCGTTCAGATTTACTCAAGCAGTGGAGCGACCCATACCTGCGAATCCATGGCTCAAAGATCTGAGTCCAACAAATGGAAACAATACTTTGGACACAGAATTGAATCAATTGAGAGAAACGTCTTCGCCCTGGAATTCACAGAACAGTCAAACAGTTCCAACACAACCAAAAAATTGGGACTGTTTTGGAGGAATCGATTCAACCAAAGACTTATGGAACAGTTCAAAGTGGACGTCCCCTTCGCCACCACTAACCTCTAATTCTAGTCAATCAAACTCTCTGTGGAACGACTCATTTGCCAACGACTTGTGGAACACAAAATCAAATGAATTGTCCACTTCTTGGGGCGACTTCTCGGCGGTTAGACCCGAAACTACACCCGATTTGGTCAACACTAACAACAGTTCTATAAATACAAACCCAATCTCTGATTCGATCGATTCTTCGTTCAATTTGTTCGGTCGATCCCTTTGGAGTCCACTGACATCGACGACAAGCAGCGCAACCGTCACAACCACTACAACCACAAGTGATTCATCGACGACACCGTCCACGACCTGGTCGTTCACTCCATTCTCTCTGTTCGGCTCTTCTTCTCAAACACAATACAACAGAAACAATGAAAACAAATAAAAGACTCGTTTATTGAAAACAGAATTTAATTTCAAAGAATTGGTTCACAAAAATTGTCTAAATTTAAGAGCAATAAAAATAAACTTAAATTTAATTAAAATTATATATAAATAGCATCAAAAATATTGGTCACTAATGATCCCAATTATACCCCAATTATACCCCAATTATATCCCAATTATATCCCAACTCTTTATGAGTACCAAAATATCCCTTAATTATGACTTATTCTCTGAATCGTCCGATTTTTCGTTGTTATCCAAAATGACAGTCTTTCCGGTGTCGAGAGCCGTTCGCGTGGCAATCGCTTTGGGGCCCAAATGACTGACATTTTGGACGGTCACCGCTGAGTTTCCGACGGTATATAAGGCCTGTTCAGTAGCAGTACCCGCCTGTGGCCCGTACTTGACGTTAACGCTATTCACGGTCTCATTGGTTACTGTTTTGGCCAAAGACATCACATTTTGAGTTATTCCGTTATAAAGAGTGGAGAATCCCTGCAGACCTCCCGAAGCAACGGTCAGAATGTTATCACAAATCTTTTCGGAATCGTTATCTGTTTTGCCGGAAACGCTGGAAATTAGTTTCTTTGACTGCCTCTTGACGTGAGGGGCCAGACATTTGCCCAATTGATTGGTTCCTTTGGCAACGGTGTTGACCGCATATCCTGTGACAGAGCACGCAGTCGAAGAGGCACTCCTTAGGCCTCTCAAACCTGTGATTACTCGCGGATCAACTTCTTTGACTTCAACGGTTTGAGTCGTTTGATTGGCTCTGAACTGAGCGCCACTTCTTTTGATGAATTCATTTGCTTTTTGAGTTCCATAAGAGATCCCATTATTAAGTAGTTCTGCGCCATAGACTATGTTCTTAGCGATAGTGTCCGCCAAACCACCCGAAGCCTCTTCACTGGTTTGCGCACCAATTGGTTCTGATGTCTCCATCGGCTCCGGAGCCGCACCCGATTCTTGCTCTAAGACTGGAGCGGAAGGTGTTGTCGTCAACTGATCGATGATTGGTTTCCATTATTGAGGAGACTCTTGAATATCACAATACAATAGCAAAACGTTTTCCAATAATAAGATTTTGATTTCGTCGACCACTTCTTTGTTTATGAGGACAATGGACACCGTTTCCGGATTAGAGGCGTCCGGAAACATATAACACACTCTGTGGTCACGAAATCGGAAGACCCGAGTCTTCTCCTTCTCTAATGGATAGAACCAATCTTTACATTTGATTAGAGCCAACCTCTGAGACAAATCTCTTTGAGTGGAGTCATCCCTGACGTCAATGACTTCTCGAAAAATCCTCAGACTTTGGTCTTTGATCATCGAATTCAACTCATATTCGGATTCGTTTCCATTGTATGACAAGTGGTAGACATTTACGGACTTAAGAGAAAGTATTTCTTCGATCTCTGAATTCACAGCCATTTCTAACTCTTGTAATGTTTTCAATCAAAACAATTGATAAGAGTTTTAATCTTTAAATGGGTTTCAAAACAAGGAGTCAATGGATATAGAGATGAATAACATAAGGATTGCGTCAAATGTTTGCAACTTTTGTATGACTCCTATCTATGCCTCAAATGTATTGCATTTGTATTACAGAACCTGTTTTTGTGTTATTTGTGAGCAAAACACATCTCGTCTGGGATTTCACTCACATCTTGCAAATAGTTTTTCACAAAACTAACCAATTGAACAGAAGAAGAGTTAACTGAATTACGCAAAACAAATATCAAATTACAAATATAGGGAAGTACTCCACTAAATGACTTGAGTTAGGTTGGGTTAGGTTAGCTAACTTAACTTAACTTGCTATATTTTACACGCAGTCTTCATTCAATTACTAATAAAAAATCAAATTTTGTTCTGATGGCTGGGAATGTTGCAGGATTACATTTTTAAATAAACTGATAGATTTCAATGATTTGCTTCAAACAGTTTAAAAATATGTGTCAATCAAAGTGAGTGAAGTTTAGAAGACTCGACCACTTGATTGTCGACCACTTGTTTGCCAACATTTCTTATAAAACGCCGATTCTTATGATTAGATAGACTGCCACTGATCTCAGGGTTAATATGAGGGTTAAAAATGCTATTTTTCTTCTCAACTTTAATAATCAACAAAAACGGAGTCAACTATTGATTTGGAAAAAAAACTGCAAAATATTAATGAACTTGATTTCTCAAATAAAAAACAGCAAAAAGAAACAAGGTCACAAACAAGAATACACTTTTCGATTAAATCCAAAACCAATGAATTTTCCAACAGATGTAATAAATTCAGAGTAACCATGGCAATATTTTATGATCAATCTACGGAATGACAACTTTGCCTGAGATTACAAATTGAACTTGAATCTATAAGTGTTTCTAGATCAATATTCGTTACACTTGGAGCAGACTTAAACTGCAAAACCAACAAATGCCAAGAATATTAGTTTAGAAATATTGCGAATCTCTTTCATTAAATAAATATTTATTAATTTTAATATTTTATTTATTTAGAAAGACATCAATGAATTTATAAGCTATAAATTATAGCCTATTTATCAATTGGATAACGAGTTTGACCATGCTCATGCTAATGGCTTCACCATTAATTTATTGAACCTTAATTAATATGGATTTGAGATCACAGCCCATCCTATTTATCTAACCCCTGATTAGATAACATTCACTCCGAGGGGAGGATTGGATTGAATTTAAATTTAGTCGAATAGCTATTAATGAAGAGTGAGTTAGTATTATATCTAAACTGATCGCTACATAAAACATAAAACTAGTTCTTCACTAAACCAAACACTCGTTTATTAACTTTTAATTAATTCAATATTTGAAAAGCCTTTCGAATCAATTGATAAGAAATTGTGTTATTATTTGAATTTAAATTAAAATCAATTGTTTTGGGAAACAAAGAGTGTCATTGAAATAAATTTCTTATTCTTCGAGTGTTTTACAGCAAAACATCATTTGGTAAGTGATTTGAAAAACAAGAATTGCATTTGAATTGAGCGCCAAATGGTTTGACTGTTTTTCGACCAAAAATGTCTTCCTTTCAAATGAGTTGAGAGACGTTTCGCGGAAAAAATCAGAGAAATCCCTGAAATGAGACGTCACTAATGGTTAGCCTATTGTACGTAAATAACGTTAATATGAAGAGTGAAAAGAGGTCTCTATTCAACAGATTTAAGGGCAGAGAATTCCAATTGTTTTCTAAGAGAGACGTTGTTTTCACAAATTGTTTTCAACTCTCAATGGTTTGAGTGTTTGGGGTTTAATCAGTTGAGTGGAAAATATCTCTAAAGTCGAGTATTTTTGTGTTTATTGTTTGGTTTTTTGCGCGTAAAAGCCTTCTGTGATCTCACAAACCATTGATTTGTTTTCTAATTAAATTCAATCAAATCAATAATAAATCGATTTATTTGGAAAACTGATCCAAAATGCGATAAAGTATTTGAAAGTATTATAATTTATATATTTTGTGTTAAGTCGTCGGCTGGAAGTGGTTTTTAAGTGGTTTTGATCCCCGAATTGTAACCCAATTTCGTGGCCGACATTAATCTGAAACACGTTATCAGACGTATATTGAAGACAATCTGTAAAACATGTGACAAAAATCCGGTTTATTAATGATATTCACAATTATTGGCTGAAAATAGGGTTTGAGTCGAGACAGTGGCTAACAATCGATTGATTTTGGGATCACTTTTGATACACAACTCATCCCGTTTTCAATCGATTTCCTCTGATTTGTCTGTTTTAAGGGATCCCCCGATTGTGTCAAATGACTGAAACCAAACTCAACTAAAACAATGAAATCGTCTTCAGTTCGACCCAATTCTCTCAACACTTGTATTCCAAGAGATATCAAACCACAGATGATGGCGGAGAGGATGCAGATAACGGGCGCGCCCTCAGCCAAAGCACCGGTCAGAAGAAAGATTAAGACTCCGGGCCGTTGGGACGCAGTTATGGTCAAAATTGAAAAGTCGATGAACTCGAACGACAACAAAACCCATAAGACAGCCATAAAGGGTAAACCCGATTCTCAAATCAATCGCAATGGTGTCCAAAACGGGTCCGTCCCTAAAATCAGTCCATCCGATGAGTTATCTCTGGCTATTGATAACAACAACTCTAGTCATTTGAGGCCTTCCACTCTTACTCTCAATTCGACCTCAACCACAACAACGGCTAAGAATACTCTTCATTCGATGTCATCAAAAGGTATATAAGATTTGATAGAATTATCTCTTAAGACGTTATCTCAATCCAAACCATATTTAACGTGAATTTAATGAATAAAATTAATTAATAAAACGGAAACCCATTCGCCTCTAAATGTATTTGTATTGAGATGTTGTCTGACCTCTGATTTGTTAAACATTGAAATGAGTAATGAAATGATATTTAATTGATTAAAATAATTATCAATTGTAGTGAATATCCCGAAAAGCAAAACCTTTGTTCGCGACTCCAATAGTAATAATACGACCGGATGTCGAAGTCAACAACCAGTGCCGACATCCGAGCCCTCACTGCCGCCAACCCCTATGTCATCACAACCACCGCCACTGCCTTTGACAGAAAAGAGTGGATTACCATCAAATAGGAGGGACAGAGGTTAGCACTGCTTTTAATTGAAATTATTTGCAATTATTCGAGAGTTTGATTTCGTTTGAACTCTCGTTTGTAGTGATTATCATAATTGAGGGCTAAATATATATAATTTATGAATAAATCGGTTGATTAAGTGCTGACTTTCGTATAAATGGTTTACTTTTTTGTATCGAAATATTTATTTATTTTAATGTGACGTTACGTTACATACGTTAGACTCACATAAAACTAAAACAGTTGTAAGGCTTCCCCTCAAGGAAATGATTAACTCATTTAAAGCTTAGAATAATACTCATTAACTCAGTTCTAATGTCTAATGACCTCAACTGTTGTTTCAATTTTCTCGCTATAAATAATTGTCTCTAAAATTAATTTAAATTTTAAAGACATAAAACTTTTGTCATTTAATTAAAGAAAAAAAGTTATGACTTCTCGAAGTTAACTAATTTTGTTTAATGCCTTCAATTATAGATAACCAGTTCCTTGACCTCTAACCCCAAATAGTTTTATTGTTCAATCCTCGGATCAGTTTTGGGAGGTGAACCTCATTGCTTGGATTGCTTCCGGTCCATTTTGTCACTTGAGTTGGCATTGGCTTATTGGAACTTGATTATTTTACTATTAGTATCCTTGGAAGGGTCACATTCCTCTTTTCCCGCACCTTCTCAGCGATTATTTACTCCATTGAGAAACTGTTTGCTATTCTCCCCCTTTGGGTATCTGATTATGCATTTGACATAATTTTTTTGGAATTTCCTAATTCTGTTCATAAATTTGATAAGAGGTTGAGAGAGAGGACAACAGCTCTGACTTTCTCCTCAAAAAGATTGTTATTAAATGCCTGAACGACTGCCTTGTGCTCAATATATGCGTCAAATTCATAAAATATTTTTACGATTCAAACAAAAAAAAGTTGAAAACATTTAATAAAAATTTCTGATTGTGTGGTGAACCCGATCCGTGTCCTTGTATTTGAATATTTCTCCGATTAATTATATGAAAAAATAGTTGTCAAAAATGATAATAACAAGGGTTTGAATTGAATAGAAAAACACTTACACCTACACCACTACACCAGAGCTACACCACAATCCTCTCCAACAGTTACTGTATACGTCTTTTGCCTCTAAATTGCTATTTGGGAGACTATTAGCAGAAATTCTTATATTAAGAAAATTGTTTCCAAAATGAATAATGTTTTCTAATGTTTGGGTCAACTCTTCTCTGTTTTTCTTATAATAACGACTCATCAAAGCGTAAAAAATTTTCTTTTATTGTCTGAGGATTTTCTTTATTGTAAATATAGTAAAGATTTAAGTTAAGTCATTATTTTAGTTGTGCTCACGTTTGAACCGACAGGGTTTACACCTGCTATGGCTTTCCATTAGATATTCTCCTCTATTGCGCTCAGTTTTGATTTTTTAAGTGTTAAAAAACAGGATCTCTTTTAATATGGGATAAGTGGTCTGATCTCACATATTGTTCGAGAGATCGGCTCAGACTCTAAATTGGTTTTTTAATAATCGTTTTTTTTGCCGGCTTTCAGATCAGGGAATTCGATAATAATGTCCTAAAAAAGTAATTGTTTTGTTATAGTCTGTGATTTGATTGTCTTGTTTTCGAATGATTTAGTTTTAAATTAATTCAAATCAATTTGCGGTCATTTGCGACAAAATTTGATTTATATATAATTGATAATTAAATTTTTAACTCCAAACGCATTGAAAGCATCGATGCGTGAATCCGATAGACATAAAGTGTCAACAATTGAGAGTGAATTCAAAGTGAGTTATATCTGATTGTCACTCAAATAAGGCCAATATTGTAGTTCTTCCTCATCGGCACAACCATTACATTCATTTGAATCATTTGTCACTCTATGTCACTAACAGAGCAGTCGCTGCAGTTTTTTAGTCAATAATAGCAAAACAAAAAACGTAGGAATTATTGTAGAATTATATAAAAATTTGAGGCATTCATGCATTAGACCGCGTCCTTAGCCAGTCCTCAGCCAAACCATTCTCATTGAGACAACTTTTTTCCATTTTTCATATTCTTTTGTGAACTGCAATTAAATTAATTTTAACTCAATTGAAGACAATTTAAGCCATTATTACGAAATAGTTATTAAAATAAGTTATTATTATATAAGAAATTTAACATAACTTTTGTGCCACCGATTTATTAGAGTTTGTCTAAAGAGATGTTTTATATGCAGTATTTCAAGCCTATGATTGTGTGTCAGATCGGGTTTTCTTAATCTTAACCTCCAGTTTAATACTGGTTTTTCACGAAAACGTCTGTCAAATGATAGTATTATATCATATGTTAGTATAAACTATATTCTCATCTCACAAATAGCCTCGAGTCAGACGAAAGGATCGCATTTATAATCCAATTTCTTATTATTTGTTATATTTTACCTGTTATTCTGTGCTCACTTGTGCTCCGTTACCCATCAGAATATTTATTGTATTTTTCTTGAGCTCTCTCTTCATATCAGGTATTTTTAGTATTTTCTCCGAGCATTCAATGTTTTGCACCACTCATAAGGTCTGAGTTCAAAAGCAGAGAGTCACTGGTCGTGTGCTTTCGGTATTAAAAAGCAGGAAGTTTTTCAGTGGTGTAACTCAGAGTAGAGCTCCTTTGAGCGGACGGCTATTTTTACCTGAATCCGCTTCTCTTTAGCTCAACCTGTGCTCAACTCTTAACAGATTACGTAATAAGACATGTGCGCCAATCTGTGTCTTTTCATGTCACCAATCAATGTGTGGTTCGCTCTCTGCAGTCATAGACACCGAAGCAAATAATTTTATGAATAGTTACTCCCAGTTATGAATTGTTAAAAGAGTTATGTTTGCAAAGAAATGCTTTACTCGTCTTCAATGTTATGAATAATTGACTGCAAGCGTGAAATGATCTGAATTTTGATTTCATGCCTAAAATATTTCGTGCGATCGACTCATTTGATTCGAAAGTATTGCCACTTCTGGCGGACCCGCAATTGCGAGACTCAGCCATCGTCTCAATGGTTAGTCCCAACTATTCGAGACTTGAATCAACTGAAACCACACCAAACAACTTAACATTGAATATATGCGCCAATCAATGAAATTATTAAAACTTATGGTTTGCTTAAAGTGCGCTAACATTTCGTAATTCAGTGGTAAAAAAGTTCTTCGATCAGAGTTTGCAAACAATTTATTTGCAGCCAATGTCTGTGCAATACATCTCTCTGTGAACTACATTTGATTCTTGCAATTATTCAGTGAGCAAATGAGTACATATGAGAGTCCAACACATGTGGTGGTTGTGTTAGTTGTAGAACATTAGAAGAGCTAACCCTAAATGGAACTCAATTCTCACCACTCGAGAAGTGGAGAAGTATTTCATTCGAGAAGCACTTCTCATACCTATTTGATTGGTGTGATTGGTGTTGTGGTGACGCAAATCTGTTAGTTCTGTCCCTTCGTTTACTTTCTATATTAAAATTTTTTAATTGCAAACATTTTTTCCTCGTTTTATCGAATCGATATTCGCCAGCAATTTGTGTCAAATTCCTGTACCCCTGGCTTTCCATATAATTGTGTTATAAATAACAGCAATAGTTTTGATTACATAAACTTGTGATTTATTGAAATAGACGTTTGACTTATTAATGACATTCAAGTTAACTCGAATTAACGTTTATTAATATTAATTGTAATAAATTGGAGAAATTGGAGAATTGCTTCGTCATAATAGACTCGTTTCTCTGTTTATGACTTCGCAAAACTTAACCAATATTTTTGTTATTCACTTCAGTCTCTGTTCTAATATTTCTCATAACTATTAATGATATGATTTTTGTCATTAATTTATTTGCCATTCGATTAGTTTGAAAGTGTGTTTAATAGTCATTTTTCTCTACCATTCGAGTAAATGTAGTTTTTTACTGCTTTTAATGAAATCCTTGATTTTGTTGATGAGTTTGAAATGCATTGAATATTAAACAAACAGACCGTCTGTGACTCCAATCAAAATCAATTAAATTCTGTTTT